>VYZS01094557.1:18492-40715 GCA_013400695.1 Neodrepanis coruscans | reverse complement strand
CCTGACTGGCCCAAGGGCTACTGGATGAGCAAATTCCTGCTTAATTTGTTCAAAGCTTTCAATATTGTATATTGTTATATTCCCACATATTTTGGATGGGGTAGAGTTAATTTTCTTCACAGTGGCTAATATGGGACTGTGTTTTGGATTTGTGCTGAAAGCAGCGTTGATTTTGCATAAGTATTTTTGTTATTGCTGAGCAGGTCTTGCATAGCATGAAGACCTTTTCTGCTCCTTGTACTGCCCTGCCAGCAGGTAGGCTGGGGCTGCAGAAGTTGGGAGAGTATACAGCTAGGACAGCTGACCCTAAATGACCACAAGGATAGCCCACACCATATGGTGTCACACTCAGTATAGAAGGCTTGGGGAAGAAGGAGGAAGGGAGGGTGGGGAAGGTGGTGTGTCATGGAGGGGAGGGAGATGGGACATTTGAAGTGAAGGCATTTGTCTTCTCAATGGCTACATGTGCTGCAGCCTTGCTTTACTGGGGATGGCTGAACACCTGCTCACCCATGTGAAGTGATGAATGAATTGTTTTACTTTGCTGTCATGCATGGCTTTTGCTTTACCTATTAAACAACCTTCATCTCAACCCACTTTCTCTCGCTTCAACTGTTTTGATTCTCTCCCCATCCTACACAGGGTGGGGAATGAATGAGTGGCTATGCAGTGATTAGTTTTCAACTGGACTTAAACCATCACACCACACTTCTCCATTTCTACGAAATTATAGAATGTCAGCAGCCACACAGGGGCAGACTTCTAAATTCTATTTATATTTTTTTTCTTATTGATATCTTCTTTGTATTATTTTACTTTATAAAGTAATTTTTTTCAATTTATAAAGTGTATGAAAATTTCTTCCTGGTTCATTCATAAAAGCCTTTATTGTCCTAAGTAAGGTCAGAGTATTTAAAAAATGGTGGCATACACAGAATTTCTGACATGGAGCTGAATAACAGTAAAGTCCAGTAGTAAAGAGAATAAGAGTATTTCATAGTTCTCATTCAAGCTTTTTTGTTCAACTACAACAGCCAGCATAGGATTGCAGCGATCAGAACCTACAGAGTTATACTCTGAAAGGAATATTACCTACAATTATTTTTCCAATTATTGAAGTCTATATAAAACAATTTAAACATTACTTCACACCTAATTAATATACATAGACAGTGATGCCTTATTTTTCAGAAATTAATTTCATACAAGACGTACAGTGTTTGATGCTCCAATAAATGCTTGAACTTTAGTATGGAGTCCAGTCTAGCGTGTTAGTTTTACCAGTAGCTGAGGGGGGGCATGTTCTCTTCCAAAATGCCTATTTTTAATTACTGCAAAAGAATTAGAAATTTTTTTCTTTTGTTAGTCAGTTTATTAAGTATGTCTCTTGCCCAGACTGAAATCCTTGAAAAACTGTCATTAAATTAGTATTGATCATCACAGCGACACATCACTGAGCTAGAGGATTTTCACACAGACTTCGAGAAAACTTGGATCAAACCTTTAAGGAACTATCTTAATTATTGCAAGAAGCAGTTTTCATGAATATTTATCAAGCTATGTTACACTGTTCTGAACACCCTCCTCAACAAAATTAACCCACTTGCTTGATGTGGAGTGTGGGGTGGACATTGTCTATCTGGATTTCTCCAAGGCTTTTGGTATGGCTTCTCAGAGCCTCCTCTAGAAGAAACGTATATGCTACAATCTAGACAGGTGGTCTGTGTGGTGAGTGAAGCACTGGCTGACAGGCAGCACCAAGAGCAGGGTGGTAAACTGCTCCTTTTCAAACTGGCAACTCATCACAATTGGGGTCTCCCAGGAATTGATTATAGGCCCAATGCTGTTTAATTTATTCATAAGTGATCTGAATGATGGGATCAACCCTAAAGACGTTTGCTACCAAACTGAGTAGGGAAGTGAAAACTGGATAAACTTTTCTCCTTCAAAAGTTTTATAATCCTTAATAATGGAATATACCTAGTAAAATGAAAGAATGTATTTTTTAGCAATGGAGAAATGTTATCACTGAGAACAGAAAGATGATACATACACCGCAAATGTCATCCTTCTTGGAATTAAAATAGAGTGGACAGTAGCATGTTTCAGTCTCCTGCTGTGCAAACATGGCACAGATACAGAAATCTATTCAATTTGTCTTTCAAAAACTAATAGCTTTTGATTTCTCAGATTGCAGATGTTAACCTGTATTTCAACATATCTCTGAAGCACACATTACCTAAATCTTAGGTAATCTTAGGCTTAATCACACATTACCTAAAGCCCGTCTGTATTATTGGCCTACTTGTAACAGCAGTCGGGTTAATTTTTTCCCTTCCAAATAGTAACTGATTAAATGTCAATAGATTGGGAGCATCTTCTCTAGCAATGTGGATCTTTAAAGAGGCACGGTATAAGAGCTCTGTGAAAATTATTCAGTTTACAATACTGTGCATTAAATTGTTTAGAATGTATTTCGAAGAATATTGAAAGAAGAAGGAATGAGAGAAGCTTTAAAATATTTGTCCCCTTTAGTGTCTCATATAGGCATATAGCTTCTGTTTGTTGAAAGATATATCAGATATATTGGAAAAGGTATATTGAAAGGAAAGAGGAGTGATTTCAAAACTGCAAGATGAGCCCATCTCCTTCCAGTCTTTCGTATGACTTTCTGCGTTCTGACCTAGGCCATAGGAGTCTTATGCCACAAAAACAATGTATAGGAAATCCTCAAACCATTTGCTTTGAACTGTGCTAGCTATCTAATTGAGGTGTACTTATCACCAGTAAAATTAGGAGTATATTAGGGTTATTGTAAGTGCTTCCAGAAGTGGGTTAACAGCAGCAGTCCAAATGATAACATTGATGGAAATACAAAATTAGAAGGCAGAATTCTCATTTTAAACTCTAACCTCTTCTCGGTAATTTTCTTCACTTTGACAAAACTCAGCCTCCCTGCACCACAAAAGATACCACAGTGTATTCTTGAACATTGTATACTCTTTATTAATATAGTAATCATAATCAATTTTCCTTCTTTCACCAGCTGCCCAAAGCAAAGAAAAATAATAATCTATTCAAAAATTTGACTCCTAAAAACTGTATTGCATCAGCCAATATGTGAAAGGAGATTCTGTAGTCTTGTTAGCACAGATTAAAATTCATAACTCTAATATTCTGAAATCAAAACACTGGCCTGAAAGTCAAGAGGAGTTTTTAGCACCACTTACAGACCACCTAAGTTTCATTATAAGTCCAAAATTTAACATTGAATGTATCAGAGTGTGTATTTCCTATTATTTTTCTGTTCTGCTAAGAAATTCCTAATTGTCTTCTAAACTCTCATGTACACTTCACTCCAAAAGCGTGTCATAGATCCCTTTTATTCCAATCCTCTTACACTGAGCTCTCCTGATATATTTTTCTTAATTTTCAGCTACCTTAAACTTTTTATCAGTAGTGTACAAAGAGCACTAATTTATGTAAGTAACATTATGATATTAATCCACACTGAATAAAGCTGACTGCTAACAAGCACTGTTATAGTTGTAATACCTGTAACAATAGCCGTAATAAAACTGCAGTAAAAAATTGTTTGTTTAAATAAGCATAACAAATTAACTTTTACAGAAATATTTTTATTTTCTGTGTCCTGCTTTTTGTAAATTATTATGAAAATGGGGAATAAAATAAGGCAATGACTACCAGAGCACTGTATGAAATAGTTAGTATATTAACTTTGATCTCACCTATAAGTTTAATATAAATAATATAAGAACTAAACCTAATATACTGCTGAGCTTAAAACAATAAAGTCCCTTTTTGAAAGAAGTTCAAAAGAAGTTCATCTAAAAATGTATGTAGAATACATCTTTGCCAACTATTAAGTTTTATTGTGAGCTTGCAAGACTTAACTTTTATTGAACAAAAGGTACAAGCCTTTACTGAATAAAAGATAGAGTTTCAGTCTTCATGGCAACAACAGAAAAATATGCATCCCCTGTGTACCAATGTAGAACGCAGCCACAACACAAAAGCTGGTAGCAGTAATAATTTTCATCAGCAGCCTTCAAATTATTTCAAAAAATATGTAATCTTAAATATCACCACATTGACATTGAAAGCTCTGCAATAGCTCTACATAAAACACATCTAAGCTGAGAGAAGTGGTAATAGATGATAAAACAAAATTCAAGAACACACAAATGAATACAAAAATATATAATTTTAGTATTCAGCTGCCTTTAACTGGACATAGATGATACTGCTTCCCAAGCTCTAATAGTGTGATTACAGTCTAATCAGTCTATTTCTATCTTTTTTCCAAACTCAGCTTTATATTATTACATCCTCCATTTGTTGTTGCCTCCTAATCAATTGCTCAATATTTATAGTGTAGTTGCCTTAGTTAATATAAGACATTGATCTCAGGTCATGTTTGAAAATTATAAAAAGTGCTTCTATAAATCTAGCAAATGTTTGATCTTCAGACCTTAGGTAACATCAACAAACATCTCAGTCTTCACGGAGCAATAGCTCTGTAAACTTCAGAAAGTCTCTTCCCAGTAGGAACTAAGTTCTGCTCACCTACTTTACATACATAATAGAATTGATTCCTTTTAAAGTTCTTTTTTATGCACTGTGGACTCAAACTTCATTTTTATGCACAACATGTACTCTAACTTCAGCATCCAAGCAACTACTTTTTCAGCAATGATTTTTCCACACTTTCTTTTTTTAATGTACTGTCCTTGTATGCACAGCATATTTCAGTGAAAGCTCATCTCCCCAGTTCATATCTGTATGCTGCAAGTCCACAATTAAGTTCATCCTGAGGTACTGAAGAAATAAGAACAAAGAGTAAATGAATAGCCTCTGAAGAAATATTTATCCATTATCTCTTCATTTACGCATTTTGTAAGTTCATCGAGCAATCTTACGATACAAATTCATGTTTGCTGCTACCTCTGGTGTTAATTTTCATGAATACAACAACATCACATTTATCAGAAGCTCAGAAAAAAAAAATAGGTAAAGCAGTGGCTTATAAATAACCTGACAAAACCTTACGACACATTGTTCATAGCAGTACTTTGTGTTCATATTTACTACACATTATATTAAGAATCTTATGGTAAGAATACAGCTGATCCTGACAGAGTTGGCTAAGTAACTGTCATACTACAAGTTATGAATTTAAAAAGAGTTTTTATGAAAAAGGTCCAAGCTTTTCTGTATTTAGAAGGTAAACTCTACTATATAAGCATACTAAATTAAATCCCACAAACAGGTTATACAAACTAAAATAGAATAAGGTTCTTTAGTACCATTATTGATAAACCTATTAAAAAAACCCCAATACCAATGGCAACAAGTGTTGCCGAGATGGTGGGGAGGCCCTGGCACAGGGTGCCCAGAGAAGCTGTGGCTGCCCCATCCCTGGGAGTGTCCAAGGGCAGGTTGGAGCTCTGGGACAGTGGGAGGGGTCCCTGCCCAGGGCAGGGGGTGGCACTGGATGATCCTCTTAATCCAAACCATTCCAGGGTTCTAGGAACAAACCAACACCAAAAGACACCAACCCCCTGCTTGGATCTGAGCAGGATCCTGCATCCCACACCCCATAAAGACCACAGGAAAGAGACTTTTTCTGTTTATTCATTCAATTTAGGTTACCATCCAACAGTTGCTCACATTAAATCAGAAAAATATTTTCTTTAAGTATGCAAAACAGCAGGGAAATAATTGTCACATAAAACCAAAATTATTGAGATATTTTGTCTTACCAACATTAAATGTATTCTATCTTTTTCATTCAGTATTGCTAGTCAAAGAAGTTAATCAAGTTTTTTCTTAGTTAAACACAATTCTCCCGCCACTGACTTTACATCAATTGAGAATCCCTTTTCTCTGGGGATTGCCTTTAAATATGTTGTACATGAATCTATCTATCCATCTATCTAGGCAGCTAGCTAATTAGCTATATCTGCTTGTTTTATCTATTTCTTTTTTTCGCAGATATTAAAATATTTCGGGTTTATTATACCTGCTAATATTTGCATAAAGCTAACTTTGAGGTCCCCCAGTCAGATAGTTCTGTTCCTATCATCAGAAGTAAGTTATCACCACAATCATAGGCCAGAAGATTTCACCTGGTGAAAAAAACTGACTTCTCACACATGCAACTAGTTGATTGTCAAATAAGAAAAGAAACCTGATTTTTCTAATGCAGATATTTCACTTTAATAATAGTAGCAAATTTGGGGCTTAAGTTTTCATTCATACTGTTCATCAATTTGGCTAATACATGTTTTGGACCTAAATTTTAAATACATGAGCAAGAAGGATTTTTCTTTTATTTTTTTTATTCTTGCATGCAGACAACTTTACCCAGTTCCTTGACAAATTCTTTACTCCATTTCATATATTCAGGTTTTTTTCCTTTTCATTTTTATCCTTATTCTCTTATGGATTGTAATGAATTTTATATCCTTTTTTTTTAAAGCTCCTGTCTCTATAACCATGCAACTATGTACAAATCTTTCTTCTTTGTGGTTTTTTTTTTGCTTTACAAAATAATATAATGTAAATTATTCTATCTGTCATAGTAGCATAGTAGCTAATTTCTAACACATGTTCATAGATTCAAGCCAAAAATATGATCCACAAGAAAAATCAAAGTCCCAGGAATTTCTATTATAGGTTTTTTATAATCTCAAGCATTTTAAGAAAATAGACTGCATTCTGTGAAGCTTGACTCTTTATATTTTAATGCCTGTAATTAATAACATTGCTTTAAATCTATCTTGAAATTTGTTTGGAACAATAAAATAAGTAATTTTTAAATCTAAAAAATATGTTTATTACACATTTAGGGTGGTATACTCATTTTATTGATAAATACCACTCATAAAGGTCAGCTTTCACGTTGAGTTGTATGGAATGGTTTAAAATATAAAAAAAAAGAGAGAAATACTTTCATGATGTTCTCTAGGTATTGATCCCTTTTTAACAGTTTTAGAATAGAAATTGAAGGTGTTAAAGGTGACTATGAAATCTCAGGTAGGAGAAACCTGCTGATGCAAAGCAAGTAGCAGATAGCTAAGATATGTTGTGAAGAGGTCTCAAAGATCTGTGTGCCAGGAAAGGAGTCACAGGTGAGTTGTTGGCAGAAGAGGCTGATGAAAAGTGATACAATGCTTCTAGGCAGCATATCAGTTAAGCCAAAAATAAGTGTTGGCTGTATAATTGAGGTCTGAATCAGGCAGGAAATATGACTTAAATTTCTCCATAGAATATGTGACTCCACTTCCCAGACCACATGCAGTCTGTATCAGCATGGATCACTGGTTTAACTAAAGAAGGGTAAATTAAAGTATTAGATTTTATTTATGCTAAATCATAAAATAATTCTCCGCTTCAGCCTTCATCCTTTTATGTATATTATCTGAAAATTATAGGTGTATCACTTTAAAATGTATCAGTCTCTCATTCTCTTCCAAGAAAAAAAAAAAAATAGGTTAGTCTAAGATTTTATACATCAAGTTTTATCATAAGAAAAAATTTGCAGTTGAGTTGCAAACTGTTAAAGCTGTTGAGATGAAAGTTAAGAAATGTTAACTCACCTCTAAATTTAGTCTTCTTTATTTCATATTATTTTATTAGTGGAGAAAAGAACACATAGACTGCAAAATATTTGCCTTTTTTAGACTCACTAGGAGTCTATTATGCATGTATACGACAGCTGGTGTATTGATTTCAAAATTATATGGATTTGTTTTAAATGTATTTCATTAAATGTTTAGCTTCCATGTAGAGGCAACAATTCCATAATCATTGATAGAAGAAAAAAGCATAAAAATACTTTTCATCAACAATTCATGTGGGCATTATTTCAAAAGAAAGACAAGCTATTTCAAATTTTAGGTCCATATTAATTTTTCTCCAAATAGTTGTAACTCATAGAACCTGTAGTTCAAATGATTCCTGTACACATTCTCTTCTAAGGACTAACTTCCTAAACTGAAACATGTTTTTAATGATCACTGTAATTCTAGAAGGATTGCTTCTGTATGAAAGATAAGTATTTCATCTGTAAGACATGGTACCTTTGAAAAAAAGAAGCATAAAAAAATTAATTAGAAATTATGTCATTATTTGTGATTATACTGAGGGAAAAATAATATTGTATTTACTTGCTTCTTTCTCTCACTGAGTATTTCTGATTTGAATAAGCGTTATTTGTTTCTTTCAGAGTTACTAAGCAGCCCATTCCTATAACTAGATATTCAGCTAAAGATTCAGAAATACTTCTTCACTTAAAAATGATCAACATATTGTGAAACCATGGAACA
Source organism: Neodrepanis coruscans (assembly GCA_013400695.1). Taxonomy (NCBI): domain Eukaryota; kingdom Metazoa; phylum Chordata; class Aves; order Passeriformes; family Philepittidae; genus Neodrepanis; species Neodrepanis coruscans. Next base: position 32,364 of record VYZS01094557.1, on the reverse strand, counting down.
ATGTAGAAAAAACTGATGAGATTTTCGAAGTTTTTGTATTAAAGAATTAATTCAAGGTTAGCTTGGGAAATTTTAATCAAATAGACATATTTAGAGATTTAGCAGAGAAAAACTAAAGAAAATTAATTTCCTTTACAAACATATTGTATACATATGGCAACACTTTGTCTAGTATAAAATTACAAAAGCTACAATTTAGCATTGCATATTAAACTTAGAGACAGCATACAAACCTGTACTAATTACTATTAATCTATTGATTATGGTAGTCTAAACTGTGCAAGTTTTGTAATTGTTAGTTCTTCCTATGCTCACTAAAGAACTTGAATAGAAGGGAAAGCCAATTTAGACTCCTTTATAAAGGAAGAGAAAGATGAACAATCTTTTCCATTCAATCATTTTCATTGTGTCAAAAATTCTTTTCCTTTTCCAACCCTTTTCTTTTGAAAATGAATGATATACAATAAAAACCTTCTGTAAATTTTGATCCACGATAATAGAATTACATGGATCAAAAAAAGTATTTGTAGTTGGAGAAAAAAAAATCCAAGAAGTTCATTGCTGCAGCATAACATTTTTTGAGAGAAATCTAAAAATAGTTTGTTGAAGCTGTCCCTAATTTCTTACAGAAATATCTTTCTGAACAGTGTTTGAAATGCAACTTATTGATTGTACTTGAAAATTCTTTGTTGAAGAAAAGGGTAACAGAGACATAATAGGCTGTGTGTGCCTGAAGCACATCTTTTAGTCGATGACCTGAAGTTTGCTAATTTCAGAAAATCAGTCAGAATAGAAAGTAGATCAGATAACTTCTGAGTGCAGATTGATTTCAGATTTCCTTAAAGTAGGCACGACTCATGAAAGTTTTCATGTATCTGTCCCTTGTGAATTCATATACACAGGCCTGGAATTTTCTGTTGAACTAATATTGAGCATTAATTTTACCTGTACTATGTTGACTTGTTTTGTCTCAAGCAATCAATATGGCACCACATTGGAAGCCTCCCAGCTCAGCTGTGAAAAACAAAAGGTAATGGCTGTCTTACTTTCTCACAAGTCAAAATTATAAAAAAACATTATCAGCAATTGATAATAATTCTATTTACATACCACAATAAGACCAATACAGTGCTCTGACCATGGAAGGAGACCACATGGTATTATAGTAATTTATATTATAGTAATCCTATCATCAAATATTTTAATTTGCTTTGCTTTTCAATTTACAGGTATAATTTTAATTCATTTTGGAAAGATTCATGGCAGAAAAAAACCCATGGTACCTAAAGGCTGAAGTTTAGACCCCTAAAATATGCTGACTGAAGCCAAAAAAAGGTGACTAAGGCCTGTATATAAATGCCTGAGTTAGCTTTAAAGTATCAGAACGAAGCTAATAACAGTAAATGTGCAGTAGCCTGAAGCTCAGTATGAGCTATAAGACAGACCTGAGAAAAAGCTTCAACACAATTTAAACTGCCATAACATTGGAGGTATTAAACATACACTTTTCCATATTTTTGACTAAAGCATAGACATCAAACAAGAGCATAGTACCTGTATTATTATACCTCTAAAACTGGATGTATAGAGTTGATTAAATTTGTATCACTGATTTTTTTTTCCTTTTTTGTGGGTGAATTACAAAAACTGAGATATTGCAAGATAAAATTGTACAGGGAAGCTAAGAGTTACTGTTACTTTGTACTGTTGTGATATGGGACATGTTATGGATATATGGCTTATGGATATATGGCTTGTGGATATGTGGTTTGTAGATATGGGTTTCTGCCAAGTCTTTGTCTTTCAAAGCTAAGATATTATATATCCTTATATAAGACAACCTGAGAAAGAAAAGATGGTTTTCTTTCATGTCTATTTTTCCTTTTCAAAGAGGATGATCTGTTTTATATTTTATTTTTAAAACATTGCATATTTTTGGTATGTTTTAAGGAGCTTTCCAGCTTGGAGAGTCACTCCAGGAAAAAGTAAGCCAATAAACAGAAAACAACTTAAAACAGGAAATGTTCAGCCTTTGGCAGCATAAAAAGTTCTTTTGTAATTCATAAGATGTGATGTAACATTAATTGTAGCAGATTTATCTAAAGCGCTAAGTGTAGTGCAGCAAGAGTGAAAACTAAACTGTATGAGATCTCACTGCACTGCCCCTTTATGCAATCTTATCTGAAAAAAATAACAAAGGCGTTTGGGTTTGTGAATAAAATACGGATTATGGTATCACTGGAGCGAGGTTTAGTCAAGGGGCTTGCTTTTACATTTGAACAACTTTGTATATATAAACACATTCTAAAAGGAGGTTCATTTAAAACACAAAAACAATGGCCACATTCTTCCTGAGAAGAAGCCAGTGGGACATAACCCCCACTGTGCCATCAGGAAGGTGTTGTTCTGAGCAAAAGAATAAAGTTAACCTCTCTGACCTGTGTAGGTTGAAGCCTTTCCATCCTATTCTCTTCCTTTTCAGTAACTTTGCTGAAGAAATTCAGTCACCAGCAGCAGCAAATGGCAGAAACACATAAATAATTTTTCAAGTGGAACATCAACAGATATAACTGTGAAATCCTAGGAAAAAGCACATAACCACTGTGGGAATGACTGGAGGAGTGGTGGGGTGGGAATACTCAAAATTCAACTCTGCTACTTGCTACATGTAACTTGTAATTTTTACAATACCTGTACTGAGAAAAAGTGCCATCTCTTGAATCCTCCAATTAACAGAAACATGAGACTGCACCAACAATTACAGGGCTAATCTCAAAATGTGCTTCAGGACAGAGGCTGTTTAAACTAGAAAAATTTGGGCTTGGGGGCCAAGACAGAAGAAGAAATAGAAACAAATATTCTCAAAAAGAAGACATGATCTCAGAAAGAAGAGAGGTAGAAAGAAAAAGATGTCTGGAGGAAAGATGTCAAAAGTGGAGGACAATTTTAAGGACCAGAAATATGCATAGAGACAGATACCACTGGATTTTGAATAAGAGGTAGGGTGAAAGAGAGAGAGATTAAAGAGAGGGAGAAAAAGAAAGGGAGGAAGGAAAAGAAAGAGCACCAGTCCTTATTCTACTGTCAATCCAGCTGATGGGATACTCTGGGTCTTGGGGGCGTGCCATCCACACTCTGTGGGTGTACCTTTCTATAGACAAGTTTTCCTCACCTTGGAGTTAAGTTTCTCCATTTCTGTACAAACTAGTTATCATGACCAGTTTGTTCTTCTGGGTCAGAGGGTTTTTATGGTCTTTGGTGGTCTTGTTCCCCCCTTATTGGGTTGACTTTTGGTCAATAGTCCATGTCTGTTTCTTGACCTTATTCCTGCACTTGTGCACTTGCGCTTATCCTGTGTTGTGCTTATCTCCAGGAGCCAGAACAAAAATGTTTGTCCCAGAAAAGTGCTGCCCTACCTCTGTATGGTCCCCTTCTCCAGGCACATCCTGTTCTTTGTTGCTGGTTTGCACAGCATATTCTTACAAACAGTCCTTGATTGGCTCTGTGGCTTTCTGCCTATTGGCGCTTGAGACATATCAGCATTATTTTCTGGGCTTCTACAGCCTATGATGCCCAAAACTGGTAGCTGCAAACAGTGGCACAGCAGGCAGAAACATGAATCTCTACCTGACCTCCAAAGGCAGCCTTCGAACAAACTCCTAGTACTCACACGCTACAGGTACTGTTGAATGCCACAATAATTTTTGTAGAGACACGTCCAGCCTACTACATTTTAATTATGCTATAGAGTTATGCCTTGGTGTACCTGCAGTAGACTCTCTGATATTGTAGATGATGATATTGAAGCATTTGCTTTTCCTATAAATGCAGTCAAACTTGATTGAGGAATGTCTCTTTTTATGTGCTAGTATATTACGGCATACAGTTTATCCTGTCTCAGCCTGTAGTTTAAGGGTAAATGTAAAACGCAGATAACTCACTATCATCACTATCACAGCAGAACATTTTCTCTGCATATTCCTGATAAAATTTGAATTCAGTTAATTTATTTTTGCACACGCTTTGCGCTTTATTTCATATTCTTTGTGGTATGAATTATTACTGACATTTAAGAACTCCATTTCATGGCTGTGATCAAAATGGAATGCAGGTAAATAAAAAGTGACATTACACATAACACATTAGAAAAGGCCATAAAAAATGCAAATTGTATTAGCTCATCCATGCTTATATTTAAGGACATTGAACGTATTAGAACATGCCATGAAACAAGAACAAATACCTCCTTGCTGGTGGTAAGACAGAACAGGAAAAAGAAAAAAATTAAGCTAGAAATCTTTGGTCTAATCCTGAATAGTGGACTCTGATCTTGAGCATAGGCCTGTATCAAGCCATGAATTAATAGAAAAATTCTGGAAAAAAATCCCAATAAATGAATGCTTATGACAGGAAGGAATTTATAGTGTAAAATAAAAAGTTAGTAAACTCACTCTTTAAACACTTTATCAACCCATACCTTTATAAATTTGGAGAGAACTTGAAGTTTTGATTAGTTTTCTTAGTCATTCATATCTGAGTAAAGTACATCACAAAATCTTAGAGGCTTAGATGGGACACTGCATGCAAAGTACTGAAAACTAGTATGAGCCTGACTGGAAATCCTTTTGGTTTAGAACTAACTGAAGATTTCAGAACTGCTATGAATAAAGATGCTTTCACATTTTATCCCAGATTTAACTCCTAGTTCTGCTGCCTTTTATATTAGTGAATTTGTGTTTGAGTTGGCTTTTTTATTTTGGAAGAGAGATTTCCCTTCCCTTCCCTTCCCTTCCCTTCCCTTTCTCTTTCACGCACAAACCTATATACAAAACACAACTAGTTTCTCAGAGTAGTGCAGTTTTCAATTCCTTTTTACAATTTCTTTTATTTGAAAATTTTTTTTAATAAAAAATTATCATAAATGATACCATTTTTTAAATGTTTGCATGTATGCATTTGTCATGCTATTCAATTTTATTCTTAAATACGAGATTTTATCCACGAGATAAATATATACGAGATTTTTTTATTTATGCAACCAGACTAGCATATCTTTTTATACAATACTACCAAGGCTGAACTTTTTTAATCATTCCTTTACTGCACAGGACATCCTACTGATTTTCAAAAGAAAGACAGATCTATGGGCATAAACGTTATGGTGAATTCTGAGCAAAGGTGACAATTATTTTTTTGTGAGTGAATAATTGAAAAAATCAAAACCACAAATGGCAAAAAAGTCGCTACATATAAATTTATATTTGTACATAGAGAGATAGACAGAGGATAGGTGGATATGTACTTTTAAAAATGCTTAAAAATCAGACTGAAGTTGACCCATACACTCTTCAAACACTGAACATTTGTCAAACGACACTATTAGAATTGTCATCCTTAATGGCTTTTAATTTTGTTGTCCTCCCCTGTTGCTGAAAGTCATTACATGGGGCAGAGGGCTCCCAGTAGAATCAAAGTCTGATCCATAAGCGTCCTGAGTTTCACAAGCTGACATGCAGGTAGGCTGAGATTTCCAAATGAAATGTATCATCATCCTATAAACTCTGCCAGCCTTGATAGAGAGGTTTGAATGTGAATGAAAAATTGTTCATGATACCTCCTTAGAAGAAGCACTGTTGCCTCTAATAGAAGCCTTCATTACTTTCCCTAACCAAAGTGCAGTGTATTTGTTCATGAGAAGTTTGCCCCAGGAGACTGCAATGTAGCCATTACTAGGTGTTTTTTAGATCCTCTTAGAAAAACATATATTCTGCATCAAGTAAATACAGCAGAGGCTGCCTTCAAGAAGAAATGGTCAGTTTAAGGTTTCTTTTACTTTCTGTGATTTCATGGTAACTTTTGTATGGATTCACATTTACTTTTTTGAACCCTAGTAAGAGAATGAGAAAATGTTTTTCTATGGGGAAAACAGGTACAAACAGAGATTAAGTGATTTGGAGGGAAAGCTGCTGCTGAATCCAAGATGGAATTCAAGGAAATTAGTTTTCTGCCCAACCTATTAGATAGTGGCCCACTCCAGAAGTCCCAGAATAAACAAGGCAACTAATTTTGATGTAATTTTTCTTCAGTCCCTACAGAATTGTACAGAGATATGAGAGCATCACTTTGATTAGGTTTAGACATACCCCACTGGGAATCCATTTGACCTGCAGTCTTTTCTCCACTTTTCACATACAATTATTGATTCCATTGATTAAGACATCTGTTTTGTGTGAGGCCTTCATTTGTTCTTGTGGAACATTGTTTAGCAGCTGTTATAATTCAGACAAAGGGTCGCAGAATAAAAATTAAACTAATATAGAGTAATACTTTAACACCTGGCCTGCTAACAGCACTAACTAATTAATATCTTTTAAAAAAATTTATTGTCTGTGATCATTTAGGACTGTTAGAAATTGCTCCTGTACCAAAGAATTACATTGTTTACGATGAAGAAATACAGCAGGTATTGCATACCATTCTGCTTTTTGCAGCAGAAAAAGACTGCAGCAAAATTGCAGTAAAAGTACTGCATCCTCTTTTGTGCTATTTCACTGAAGAGATTACGGAGCTTCAGTTTCTTCAATGACTTGTATAATCTAAACCGCTTAGTTTTTATATCATCAGTAGAGATAGAAAGGGAATTAAAGCAGTTTGGACAATTTCTACTAGCTCCAAGTAGGTGCAGATTTGCTATACCTGCCAGCTGACCTTCATTTTGAATGTCAAACATTGTATTGAATTCAAGACAGAAGAACAGGCAGCTATCTGAATTTCATTTAGTTTAGATGCTTCTGGTTATCTTCTTACTTTCTATTTCTTTGTGGTCTTTATTGCTGATGATTATGTCAAGGGGATGTAGAAAACGAAGCATTAGTTTTCAAATATTAAGGATCATTTCAAACCGATGGAAGATTCATATGTGGCTAAATGAAAAGTGCTCAAAATTCTTTTCTTGCCTAAGGGGTAGGAATTAAATCTTTAGGCAGAACTTAGTATTGCTAGGAAATTTCTTAAAGAACTGAGCAAATAACTGAACAAATAATGTGTCTATTGTAAATTCAAACCTACGCAATTAGATTCCCCAGAAAACTCAGTAAATGCCAGATAGTAAGCCTGGGATGAATACAAATATGAATACATTTGCAAGATTTTAGGCATCAGGTAAATGTATCTGCTTTGTTTCCACTATCAAGCTATCGAAGTGACATGAAGAGAACAAATTTTATATTATTTTAAAACAGAAAATTAGCCGTTCCAGTACAGGAAGACCCAAGGCCACAAGCTGTTGAAGACTGAGAGGCAGTACTAAGGGAATATCATCATATTCTGGCCACATACATTCTCATCCAACTAAACACTGCTCATGATTAGGACTCAGATACCAGAGTAAGATAGATGAGCATTGTCTTTTTATTAACTGTGACTTAAGAAAACACACAAATGTTCAAGAATTTGAAGTTTAAAAATATTTATAATTAATATTCTAAATATCTCCACACATTTAAAAGAAGAGCTAAAGCACACAGTAGTTTTTCAAAGCTGTAGCAGATCAGGCATAATATTAATTATTGGCACTGGTGTAGGACATCCCACTTCTACTGCTACCTGCAGAGAGCATTTCTTTGATCTGCATGAGTTGTTAACATTTCTTACCTTCTGCTACTTTGGAGACCTAAGAAGGGCAGTAGGGACAGTAGAAAGAAAGGTATATTTTAAACTTAAATTGGAAAAGAGGAAGGTGGAGAAAAAGTATTATCCCAGCTGACGACCCAGAATAGGTAATTATATACTGATAAGGTCTTTTGGACAGAGGAGGAAAAAAATAGTTTTTTCTTCCTTTTGAGGTTGTCAGACAAAGATATTTTGAGAATTTTGGTACAGGTTAGAATCTAGTCTGTACCTTCTTTTGAACACCTCTTACTTTTGAAAATGCCTTATTTGCTGAGAGGACATTTAGAAGTTGTTGAATGGCATCAGTTGTTGACTAAAGTTGTTTAGAAGTTGCTGGCTGACCAGGGGCAATGTCTCAAAAACCCTGTGTCTATCCCCCATGACAGGAACCTTATGGTGCAAATATAATATTGTCTCTACTTAAAATCTCAATGCAATAACATAGATGAAAATTCAACATACCTGCCTATCGAGGGCCCAGATGTATATTACTTATGAACATATTTTACTTATGAACAAATAAATTTGCAGATTTTTCTTCTACCACCTTTTTATATCCCATTAAAATTTTTGCAACATCTAGTCAGGTGTTTCTGCTAAGTTTAAAAAATAATAATAAAAAAAATTTATTAAAAAAAAGGTATAAAGGGCTAATTGAAAACTATTTCAGTAGTGCAAAGGGGACAGCTGTACACAACCTACACATATCATGCCAGAGGGCCAATATTTAAACACAAAAAAATATCCTTAGGAATCTCAGACTATTTAGTAACTGAAAGGTAGTCGCCAGTTGAGTCCATGAAACTTAACTGGTTAATAAAATTAAATAAATAATATAGGCAAGCCAAAGGGAGACACAGCTACTTACGAGTCCCTCGCTCCACTCTCCTCCACAAAATTACTGACAAAATCTAATAAAGTTAGTATGTAGGCACACAGAATATGAGCCTCAAGGCATATTCTTCCATGAAGCCATAGTCTGGCTTTACTAAGGGGCTTGACTTTTGTCGTGGTTTTACCACAAAAATAGTGATTCTGACAAGAGATGTCCGAGAGAAGTCACACACACACCCAAAAAAAAGAAAGAAAACACACAAATATCACAGTTTATTTTACACACACAGAAAACCCGACAATAAAGTGCAAAAAAAACCAGACAAATTAAGCTTCCCAGGGCCCGTGTTGGGGTGACAACACTCTGGAATAGTGCCGGTCTCTCTCTGGGGCTCCTGAAGAGATGCCAGGATAATTAGAGAAGGCCTGCGACCGATCTGAGGACCTACAGCAGTGTGAGCCTCTGCTCAGCTTTTCTGAAGAAAAACACGCAAGACAGAAACCGTGAGAACCCCTCCCCCTCCCTTTAGCCCCCGGGAAGGGATTTTCAGTGCTGATGGAAGAGATGTGGTCTTTAAACCCGGACAATAGCCGCAGATAATCGCCAGTCCACCCGCCCCCGGGGAAAGAAAAAAAAACATAACGGAAAAAAAAACGACCCCCGAGGAAGAAGTCCACCCCCCAGGAAATCACGAGGAAAATGCAATCCCAAGAGAGAGAAAGTCCACCCCTCCAGAAAAAAATAATCATGAGAAAACGTGATCCCAAAGAAAAAGAAAAAGAAACAGCTCACTCCCCTCGGACAAAACCAACACCGTGCTGTCGCTGCTGTGCCGCTAATCTGTCCGCGTGCACAGGGATGCAGGATGATGCTGCTACCATGGTGAATCCACGCCGAAAGAGCAATGCTACCACCACGAGTTCTGGAGCCCAAAAGAGCAAGATGGTGCCCACCCTCCCCTTTTTATAGGGGTCCCTGATCTGCGCATGCATAGATGATCCCTAGGGGCCAGCCTTTCCTGCAATTGGATGGTGGGCACCCCGGGGCCCGCCCCAGCAAGGCCTCGCACGCCCAGTCGCTCATGGGAAATGCCGCGGCCGTCCGGAAACAACACGCATGCCGGGAGGGAATTTCTGCTAATGGCAGCTGCCGCCAGCGCCACGTGGCTGCCGCTGCCAGGCTGTCGCCGCCACCGGCGCCGCCACCTCTTGAGGCCGCTGCGGCAGCCGCCAGTGGCTCGGCCTGACTCCGCCGCGCTCCGGCGCATGGGTGCCGGTGCTGCTGCCCTGCCACGGCCTACCATGCGTGCCGCGCTCCCCCCCTCTGGAAGGCACCATGTGCCGCCACCGTGGCAGGTGCCACCGAGCCACCCGAGTCTTCAAACCTCCGCCCCGGCTCTGCGGCCCCTTCGGCTCCCACCCCGGGGCTCAACGCGTGGAGAGGGGAGCCCCCGGCGCCGCGAAGGCGCGGAGCGTCAGGCACCTGACCCTGGGGCGAGGGAAACGACCTGCATGCCGCCCGCGGGGGTGCCTGCACCGGCTGCCACCTTCGGGGGAGCGTCCTCCCGTGGTGTGCGCCTGATATCCACCGCTGCCACTGTGGCCCCCCGCTCGGGGCCCGGTGCTTCCCCCAGCAACCAGCCCTCTCCCCTGGACTTTCACAGGCCAGCGAGAGCACATCAGATGTCGCCCGCCGCAGTGCGCCCGCCTCCACCAACATCCTCCCCCTGGCCGGCAGGGGATGTGGAGAAGGGGAGGAACGATTTCCATTCTCCAACCCACAACAACTTTAGTTGGCACTAGTACCACTGAAATATTTGTAGACGTTAGGCTGGTACTCCAGTTCGTCTCAAAGATGATTTGGATTGACACACAACTCACACAAAAGAGAAGTACATGAGTGCAGCTGTAAGATCCTTCGTGTGAAAAGAGATGACCCTGAAAACAGGTCTCAGGATGCTTTGACTACAAAAAGGAATATAATCTCCTACAACAAATATCACTTCTTCATGTTCATGAAGAAAGAATAGCTATTGTTCCCCTGATTGTACAGCTTTTAAGTTAGACAGATATTATATAAAAATCCTCCATTGTTCAGCAGCATTTTCTTTGCTAACTAACTTGGAAGATATAAACTATTTTGGGTTTTTCCATTTTATGTGTTTTAATTCCAGTACAATTCCAGTACCAACAAATAGGTTCTGCTTGTTCAGTAGCTTTTTTATAAGGATACATAATTTGAATTACACAATAAAGTTTAGTTTTATCCCCAAAGGAAGCACAATACATACCTATTCCTATACAATGGACTTCTGCAATGTAACTATTTTTTATTTCCCTGACCACAAGACTGAAAGTTACTGATGTACTATTTTTGATGGAAAATGCTGAATATAAAGTGGTGCATTCCTTTTTGTGCACACACAAGTAAAGAAACGTATCTGCCAACATTCCAGGTTTTTACAATTAGCTTACTACTTGATTGGTCTTACACCACATGCATAATTGTTTACACCTGAAGTCACTTATTGATTGGCTAAAGTCATAAAGCTGGCTAATACTAAGACCTCGTTGCTATAGTAACCTTTAGCACTATTTTTACCAGCAAAAGCTGTTTACTGCAGTTTCATGTTCTTTCTCATGTCCTTGTGCTTAGGCCTTTATCAACAGTTCAGCTTTGAGATAGGCCTGCTGGACACACTCCATCTCTGTCCCACGGCCCTTGTCTCACAGTATCCAGCAAAGAATAACATGGTTCATTTCTAGTCCCTGCCTCTCCTGTTATTTCAGAGCTCATTCACACTATTCAATTCAGACAGCAGTAAGATCTAGGATATATTGCAGCTTACTGGAAATAGGTGTTTATTTGCCCACCTGGAACTCCCAAACAAACTGTCAGCTGGTAGTTCTCATCCAGCAACTGATATCTCAATAAGGAAAACTTGAAGATTTGGGACAAGTGAATATCATCAGACAAAAATCTTGTGGAGACTCTCCTTGATGAAAGAATGAGCAACAACCTGTAATGGGATCTCTATAGTTATTATAACTTAACTTAGAAATAAAGGTAGAAATAAGGGTAGTCATAAGTGCACATATTACTTGCACATTTCAACACCTGGATGAAGATATCTTCAGCAGAATCTGCACTTTCTGCTGTGCTGTGGTCTGGCTTCCCTGAAGCATAAAAATAAAAGCAGTTGTTTAAAATACTAAAAAAGTGAAAAATACTAGAATATTCTATGTGTTATTTTAAAAATATTTATAGTATCCAAACCTGCAGCTTTCCCTGTCTCAGAATGCATAACTGCATTGTGAAAGTTTGCAAAGTTTAACAGTATGCAGCTAGGAACAATACATTACAAGATTTGATCCACAGGGGAAATAGAGGTGTTGTATGAAGTTTGTCACACTGTGAAAAAACGGTTTAATTTCTATCTATGTTAATCTGCTGTAGAATCAACCTGAGTTGCTGACAATGGGTTTCAAAAATCATAGCTGATTCATGAGTCTTAAGTAATGCCAGGTACAATAAACACTAGAACTTGAGATGAACATAACTGAAACAAGCTCTAAGTATATCAATAAGATATCATTGAAAAGTTTGGTAGAATACAAATTTATTGCATAGAATGATCTGTTTATATTCTTGTTTGTTTTCTTAAGAAATAACATATTTTGCAAAACATCTTTCAAAATTATTAAAAAATTAATAAAAGTATTTTCTAAAAAGAAATCATGAAAAGTAGTTGTATGTAGTAGAAAAGCTTAAAGCATTCAAAGAGCAGTTTTCACACTATTGGTATCTATTTTGATAAGATTAAGATTTTATATGTTCTTGTTTCTAAAAACACTGGATAATCTTGTTCTACAGTAGAAGATCGGTATCCAAGATTTCGTAACACTAGATTTTTTTCTGAGGAAGATGGTACATTTCTTCATTTCTAAATTCTGATCATATGGGAACCTCTTATTCAAAAGTACAGAGCGTGATTTGAAAATGTACCTAAATTTTAAATGGACAAATTTTTTTTAAATGGACTCATTACTAAGTCCAGTAACCTTGGCAACAAAAAACTTGGGAGGAAACAGCAATCTAAAATATTTCCTCTATTTGAAGCCAATCTCCTGCATATTTTACTTTGTCCTGGATTGCAAAATGCATAGCACCAAGAAAGCAAAAACATAGGAAAATCTGAAAAAGAACATTAATGCTTTACAACTATTTCTTTTTTTATTCTTCTTTGTGTCATATGAGATTAAATGATTTCAACAGCTGTCAACACTCTGTAAGCACAAGGGTCAGTAATTTAGAAGGTTTTAAGTGAAAGAAAAACACGTGAAAACAAATATGATGATAAAGAAGAAACGAGCTTTTCTTCTTTATCAATTTTTCTTTTACAAATAAGCAACAAGAATTAGCTGCGGAGAGAGTAGGAGTGTTATAAACAGGTCTATGAGTGTTATAAACAGGTCTATAAATAGACATTTTTTATCTTTTGCTGAAAACAGAAAAGCAATCCCTCTCTTTTTCCTCAATTCCTTGTTGCTCACCTACCTTTTATCAACACAGTCACTAAGAGAGGCCAATTCACCAGCTTAAGACACAACAGACACAGTGCGGCGATGTTGAAAGGGTCGATGGGCATAGATACCTGTGTTGAACTTAGTCAGTCACTTGTGCCTTTGGAATACTCTGGAATGGCTTCTGCAAAAAAGGTTTCAAAATAGCTTTTTTTCTTTCAGGTTCGATCTGGCTCCTTTGTTATATTTATCAGGCTCTACATCTTCTTTTGCTAATATGAATAAAAATATTTCATACCTCTGAGGAATTGTTTTGGGGTTTTTTTTTTTTTTTCTGAATTTAACTTCCTGAATCTGTTCTCAATCCCTTACTAAATGTTGTTGGCAAGTATTAGCTAGTAAGATTAACTGTAATATGTAAGCTTTTTTCAATAGCTGTGAGTAATCCTCATTTAGGCATGGAGCTAATTCACATGTACTCCCAGAATTGAAAAATAGCATTAGTATGACAATGAGACTATTTAAGAATTTATTTAAATAAAAAAGTAATTGAAAATTAGTATCATTAAGTAATCTTCTTATTTTTACACATATTTTAAATTTGCACTTGAAAAAATGCAGTCAATAATAGTTCACCGAAGAAACTAAACTAATGCAGTCAGAAAATAGATTATGCTTTATGCATTTAAGCTTGTATCATTTGCATATATACACGTTATACACATGTGAGTATATATACACACATTATACATTCCTATTTTTAGCTCAAGTATTAGCCATAGCCAAGTGCAACTTTTTAAATTATCGCAGGGATATCAGCACTAATCACTATTATTATTATTA
>VYZS01094557.1:0-18427 GCA_013400695.1 Neodrepanis coruscans | reverse complement strand
TATTATTATTATTATTATTATTATTATTATTATTATTATTATTATTATTATTATTATTATTATTATTTTCACTTTCTACCAGCTGAAACAAACTAAAAGTTAAGCATTAATAACAATACACGATAAAACAAGTGACTAAGAGCATAAATGGTTACAGTTCACAGTTAAATTTGCCTATTCCTTCTTTAGGATTTAGATAATCTGAATTTATATCATTGCAACTCTTTATTACTTCTTCATACAGTATTAATTACTGATAATCTGTGTATCTAAAACATATTGGATTCATAAAAAAATAAATTTAAAAATTATCTATTTATTTGTTTTTCCACTGTGTTTGTTTGTGGCTCAAGGGAAGCCAAGTCCAATACATTCTAAGTATTGCCATTATTTGGGATCTAAATTTTTCAGGAATAAATTGAATGCTTTTTAAGGATCTGGGCTAATGATCTCTACTCTGCTCTAAAATTTAAATGAGACATATCTAATCAAGATTCAAAATCTTGTTTCTTTCTATTACAGAAAGAATCTCTAATTACACAGTTGCTTAACTTCTTTTCCCAAGGATATCAGTTAAGCATCTTTTAACACATTCAGAACTCATGTAATACTGTATGGGAATTTGAAACTGTCAAATGAATGCCAGACAGAAGAGCAGTGTGACGGTCTGAGGCATGATCTTTGCTGACTTACACTTTGCATCATCGTTTACTGTTGTTCAAAGTGGATACAGATTGATACCAAACCAGATTTTTCCCCTGATGTTTCTGTGAACTAAGTACACAAGACAAAAGTGGCTATAGCAGGGAATGTTGCTATGTGATGAGCTAGAACCTTTGCTTAAGCATTGAACAAAAATATGGAAGTCTAGCTGTGCATACAGTTATATTGTTCAGGCTTTACTGTCCACAGTTTGATACTTTATAGTGATACTTTATTGGTTCAAGCCAAACCCCAGAATATCTCAGAAACATAATGATCCACAAGATTCAGACAGTCAATCAAAGCAAATCTGACATGAGTTAATTAAAAGTTGTAAAAAAAAGGATCACTTGCATGTAGGTTTATGCTCTACAATATAGATTATGTGCATAAATAGTTCAAAATCACTGTGTTCTAGTTACTTGAATTATGAGGTATACTAGAAGGATTAGGAAATATATGAATATATTTTTTAACTAGTGTTTAACATTTAGAGACAGTGACATATTTAGCAAGCAAGTAATAAAAAACACTGCCTCCACTCCATATTTTTTCTTGGTTGCAATCAGTCATATGATTTTAGGCATAAAATGAAGAAAGTAAAATGTTCTATCTGATTCATATTCCAAAGTACCTAACCTTGTTACACAGAAGAATCAAATCCATTTGATGGTTTTGAAAATTCAATACTCTCTCCTTCATATAAATCTGAACTTTGAAAATGAGAAGAAGTAGCATTCATAGATACAGATTTTTATTAATAAAATAAATTATCAAACATTTAAATAACTGCAGTGTGTGAGAAAAGCAGCAAAGTCTCTGAAAGACTTTTGACAGTATTTGTGGATCCAGTTGTAGATTTATATCACACCTTTGTGCAGTGCAGTATCTGAAACCATTTTCAAAGTACTAATACAAATCCAGATCAAGATACCTCTAACAGGAAAATATAACCTATACGGATTTGGCGTTCACAAGTATTTAAAATTATCTCCAGAAAAATAACTTGATTATATAAGAATATTGAGTAGAATAGCTTCTTGTACAATTTAGCAATGCTTGTAGTCCTGGTTGTCCAGGAATTCTTAAAGAAATTCACTTTTGTTCACTTGGTGATCATTTTATGCTTATCTAGTGAGTAAATTTAACAAAACCAATATATTTCCAACCAATTTTTTTTAACATAATATTTTTAAAAGAACACCTCTAATATAATTTTTAAAATATTTAAATTATTTTTAATAAAACAGAAAAAATCATATTCAAATTAAAAAGTTCCGTTTCCAGTCTTTGAAATTGAACTGTTTGCATCGTGGTTTTAATGCTTCTGATATGCAGATATTGCAATTCAAGTTACAGTTTCTAGTTTACATGAAAATTACTATATACTTATATGTTAACGTCACTTGCACCTGTGTCACTTTATCTATAGGAAGAAAACATTTTTCTTATGAGTTTAGACCAACATGTTGATCAGGATCCAAAACAGGACTACTAAGTTGAGTGTCAGTCCTATGTGTCAGATGATATTCTAATATCATCAATATTAGAATTACTGAGTGTAGCCATTAGAAGTTATTGCAGAACTTTTAACTCTGGAGCTCCAGTCCCACATATTTTATTCAGTCCCCTATAAGCCAGAGCATGCTGTTTCACTGACAATGTATGGTCCCAGCTAAGTCTCTAATAGTAATATATAACTTTGCTGACCTGACAATTACTGTAGTATAACAAAACTTCATGAATGAAACCAGGGTGATAAGTTTCCTAAGGAGAACAACATGGGCAGAGCCTTCAAAAAGAGTATTTGTTGGTTTTCTTTGTTTCTGATGCTGCATTTAAGGTTTTCTCCTCTCTAATACATTCTTCTATGTTATGTTAAGGCCTTGATGCATGAGAATTAGCCATTAGCCCTTTCTAAAGGTTTTTACACAGATATTTTATTGTCATTCACTGGTTAATTGTGATAATAACAAAGAGTAGATGACAGTGATTTACCCTAATCCAAATATAACCCTATCTGTCGGAGTGTTATGAGTATTTGTGGGTGTTTACAAAGTGTTTGCAATATTTGTCTAAGAGGCAATGTTAAATCACTGTTCAAAATCACTACCACTATTCACTAATCATATAGTACCTGTCACTACATGTCACGTATCATGATAATTTTTTTAAAAAAAGATTGATTTTTAAAAAAACATACCTTTTCATGACAGAAAATGAGGTAAATCAGTAAAGCTATTTTAGGTCTAGTTTTGTCATTTTAATTTTATTTTCAGAATGTATGTTTATGCAGAACCATTGATTTGACTTCAATGACGGGAAGAGTAAGGAGAAGAATGGGAAGGCAGTGACATCAGTGGCTGGAAAAGAAAAAGGCACCCACAAGTCCTCAACAGGCTACCCACAGGGACTCACAGATTCTTAAGCACAAAAGGTAGTAGTAACAGCAGTAACAGGGGGCCATCTAAAAATTTGAATGACTTGACTGTACCAAGCATTCCCACAGTTATCACTAAATCCAAATGTATCATCTAATTAGATTTCATGAAACTATTACAAGTAAGCAATGAACAACCACCTTATGCTTGTATTCTTTGTGTTATATCATTTACATGACTGCCCAAGCATTTCCTAAGAAATTCCCATTTAAGCCTACATCTCATTTTCACAGCGGAGTAAATTCACCAGCTCGAATTCTCGTACTCATAACCCATAAGTTTCTCTTCTTTTGCTCCAAAAAGACTACAAAGTCTGGACCATACTGTGGATGTCTCTCCTCTCTGAGTGAAAATAAACACCTTATTTTCTACCTTATCGTTCTTTGAATATATATATTATTCTAAATAAAAGAAAATAAATAGTTTTTCTTACTTATCTAGAAAATAAAACACTTTAGTACTTAAAGAAAATTTTCCTGTCATGTCACACCTCAGAAAAAAATTTATGAACGGAAAAAAAAGGTAATCATTTTGAGGGTCACTGACCAAGACCAGTTATCAACATTCACTGTACATTCTTTCTTTGTAAAATAATTTTCCTAAAATCTTTGGCTACATTTTGAAACCTTGTCTTATATTCCTGTTATTAAAAATGGTGACTGTGTAAGAGATGGTAACCTATATGTGTATGCAGCTTCATACAGAAATATATTAGAAGTGTCTGTACACTTGAATGAATACAAGACAAATTTAAAATTTGTTCTTCATTATAAAAGATTGACTAACCATTGTTACTGAATTTTCTGAAACATTTTAGTGGTATTTCTTCCTTCTTGCCCCTTTTTGCATTGACCACTGCAGCAGAGTCAAAAAGTATTAGCATATATCTATGCTATGGAGGTATATCCTTATGATTGACAATTGGATGGCTGAGACCTGAAGAATGAACTCTTCAGTCACAGTTACAGATATTAGGTTTACATAACCAATCTCTTCTTTCGCAACTCTGTATTCTATGTATTCTATATATAATGATATGTATTCATTTGAAAGCTCTTCAGTTCACTTCCTTTTTATTTATGCTTCTTTCAATAACTGCAGATGAATAGAAGATAATAAGAAATATCTGTCTTGTTATGTTTGCATCTAATGCCATGTTCTTTTTCACTTGTTAAGGAGATATGAAACTTGTTGCAACCAATAGCAATTGCAATCAAAAACAAAAACAAATAAACAAAAAACCTAACAAGAGGTATAATTTAAGAAATTTAAGGAATGATAAAAGGATGTTCAGATATGAAATCTAGAAACCTTCATCACCCATATCTGCGCGCTCCTATCTTTCTCTCCTGAAAAATATTTAACATTCTGGGATAATTTAAAAATCACAGCCATTTTTACTAACTAAATTCTATAGTGAGAGATTGAAAAATGCAGGAAGCTATCTTAGAGAAGACCATATAATAGTCTTCCTATTTTCTCTCTTCAGTGAGAAATACATTTTATTTTGTCGTAGTCTGCCCTTACATCAAGAAGTTTCTTACTCCACAGGTGTTCCTGAAATCAATAGTTCTGAGCATTTTTTAGGTTAAAACCCCATTTAATTAAAATAGGACTTAGTCCTAAATATCTTTCAAGATTGAAGTAATTTGGTAAATATTTAAAACTGGAAAAGTTACCTGAGAAATAACAAAGCTAGAAACTCAAGTCAGCTTTTCCAAGTGTTCCTTAAACAACTCTGTCCTGAAAAAAAAAAACAACAAAAGTCCTAAAACTGCAATGAGACATTACATTCAAAAAGAACATCTCAGACACTCATGACATGTATGATCATTGTAATTTTAAGAGGAGTATGCTCTGATGTATAGAGACTGCCATGAGTTCTAGACTGTAGAACTGATAATCTATACAGTTGTCCATCACAAATGAGGGATTTGGATTTACGTACTGCATGTCTGTGATGAGGTTTTGACAGCAGGAGGGCTGTAAGGGTGGCCCCTTGTGAGAAGAGGTCAGAGGCTGCCTATGCCAGATACAGTCAGTTCCACCCAGCTCAAACAGACCCATCATAACACACTGCTGAGTGTGTGGTGCCTCTCTGTTAAATCATAATTAAGAAAGAGGAAATATGCCAGACAGGCAAAGAAGAGAGGAGGTAAAAATGAGAAACCAGTACAAACACCAAGGTTAGAGAAGAATGAGTAGGAGGTGGTAATCAAGGCACTGGGAGAAGAGGCTCCCTCTGCAGCCCATGAGGAGGGACATACAGAAGCAAATATACACAGTTCAGCCCACTCCCTGTTGGAGCAGGTAGATATTTTCTGAAGGAATTTCAGCCCATGGAGAGGCCACACCAGAACAGAGTTTTTTTCCTGAAGGATAGTAGAGAGGACCATGCTGGAATTGGTGAAAAATTTGAGAAGGAAGGAGCAGCAGAGAACAACCACTACCTACTAACAACAACCCATAACTCCATAGCCTTCTGTGCTCCGCAGAGGATGCTGGGTAGAAGAACTGTGAATGAAGGATTGAAGAAGAAGAAAACAGGAAGGTCAGGGTAAAAGTTCTGGTTTAAATTATGGTTTGTTTCTCATCATCCAAATCTGTTTTCATTGGAAATTAAATAATATTCTCAAAATTGAGTCTTCTTTGCCTGTAATGGCAGGTGGTAAGTGATCTCCCTGCCTTTATTTCATCGTCAAGTGTTTTTATCTTATTTCTCCCCCCGTCCCTCTTAGGAGAGTTGGTAAATGTGTCTAATCCAGCAAAGATTACCATTCACTTAATGCAACCAAAAACATTAATTTGAATGCATCATCTTGTTCATTCTATATTTAGGGCCTCCTAAAAATGCTGGCCCAACTTAAAGCATATAAATAAGTTAATTTAAAGTGCATTGTATAAGTGGTAAATCACAGAGGTTTTACAGCACTTTTTTCCAAAGTAGGACTTCACCAAACAATCAAATAACTATCAGAAAGTCAAAAAAACTGTTCAGGACAGATTTTTGGGTTTAGCTTCAATTTGCTCAGAAAAAAAAGAGATTTCAGAGGAATATAAAGTAATATTTTACTGCAGCTTATTTTAAGAGATGTTTCAAAATTACTCTAGTATAAATTCAGAAATACAGCCTAAGCGGAGGACTGAAATCGGCACCTTTTCTTTAAAGACTGAATCCTGTCTGAAAGAAAGCCTCTATAAAGACACTGCAGTAGAATATCTATGGGTCTTCTTATATTTGATATATTAGATATTTAGATACTTAGATGTTTGCCTTCTCATATTTGAATTTATGTTTTCATTTCATGTTTTTAAAATGTATGTCTATTAAAAATAAGCTGTACATAGCAATGTGGTATGCATCACTAACAAGACACCAAACAGCATAAAAGAAGAAATATAAGGAAATGATTTAGTATAGATCATATTTGAGGTAGAGCAATCTTCCTTAAATAAAAAGTCTGTATAGTTATATGTTTTAAAAAGATTGACATTACTATTTCAGTGAAGTTTATTGTTCATACTAGACCATTACAAAATGTAGCAAGAGACAGAACAAATTTTATTTTGAAGTTGACTTTTTATGCTTAGAGCATGTGATGAGGAACAATGTTCTGACAGTTCAAGCTTACTCAAGCTTAATGGCTGATCTAAATTGGAGCTTGGAGATAAGAGAAATTCTTCAGTGATGCCTCAGTTGTCATTGATTGCTATGAGCAATTTTAAAGCTATTCAGAGTGAGAATTGCCCGCTTGGTTCTGGAGAAGGAGAAAGTGGTACATATGACTGGAATCTGGCACAAATGCTACTGCATTTAAAAAAAAAAACAACCAAAAAACCACAAAAAATAACACATTTATATTACTTGTACATGTAAGTGGTAATCACCACTACATATAGCATTATACATCATCAGGGAATGACATAGTGAGTACAGGGTACAAGGGTACAACATTAGCAGTAGGTGTGAAAAGACAGACAAAAATGAAGGCTGAACAGATCATCAGTAGCAAGATGACTGAAAACAAAATGTTCTAAGTTATCAAAAATAAAGAAGTCAAGTGCAGAACAGAAGTTACTCTTCTGGGTGCTGATCTCAGAAAGTATTTCTCTCTGACAAAATCTTTCTGGTTGAACATAGCATAACATATTTCCCATCTAAATTACTATTATTAGAGCAGCAAGTATTTATGTCAACTAATGCATCCTGTCATAATAAGGAGACAGGTTTGTGTTTAGGTGAGAAAGGGCTATAACTTCTTTGTTCTTTCAGAAGTTTTGGGAGCAATGTATATCTTCAGTATTTCTGTGTCTTCCGAAAAGACGTCTCTTGAGCAGCATGTACAGAGCCAATGGGCATAATAAAGCACAGTAGTTTCCCATAGTAAAGGACCATCTTCAGAGCATCTTCAGAACAGCTTTCAAAAGACAATGCAAGTTGTTGTATTGGGTTTACACAGCCAGGTTTTTGTAGCAGGGAAGCTACAGGGGTGGAGAAACTGCCAGAAGTTTTCCCCATGTCTGGCAGAGCCACTGCCAACCAGCTCAAAGATAGACCTGCCACTGGCCAAGGCTGGGCCAATCAGAAGTGATAATAAAACCTCTGTGATAACATTTAAGAAGGAAAAAAAAAAGGTATTACACAGATGTAATTGCAGCCAGAGAAGTGCAGAGTGAGAATATGTGACCAATTCTGCAGAAATCAAGGACAATGGAGAAGGAGGGAGAGAAGGTGCTCCAGGCACCAAAGCTGATATTGCCCTGAAGCTTGTGGTGAAGACCATGGTGGAGCAGCTGTGCCCCTGCAGCCCATGGAGGACCACAGGGGTGCAGAAAGCCAGCTGCAGCCCATGAAGGAGACCCATGCTGGAGCAGGTGGATGCCCAAAAAGGACTGTGAATCCATAGGAAACCTGTCTTGAAGCAAGTTCCTGGCAGGGACCTGCTGACCAGTGGAAAGAGGATCCCACATTGGGGTAGGGCTCCTGAGAGGACTTGTGACCCTGTGGGGGACCCATGTTGGAGCAGCCTGTGCCTGAAGGACTGCACACTGTGGAAGACTGACCCACATTGCAGCAGTTCATGGAGAACTGCTGTCTGTGGGATGGACTCATGCTGGAGAAGGAGGACTGTCATGGAGGACTGTCTCCTATGGGACAGACTCCACGCCAGAGCAGAAGAAAGGCTCTTCTTCCTGAGCAGTGGCAGGAACAATGTGTGATGAACTGACCATAAACCCTATTCCCCATCTCCCTCTGCCACTGATGGGAAGGAGATAGAGCTTGAGAAGGAGGGAGAGGTGCGAATGTCATGGTTTAAGCACCCAGGCAAAGGGTGATATGTATGTAAACTGTTTTTTGTGATTCTTTCCCATTTTGTCTCTCCCTGTGTTGATTTGGCGGCAGCAGAGTGGTGGACCCAGCCCTGGCTTGTGGTGGCCCCGGTGGGCGCAGGCCAGCGGCGGGCAAATGCGGTGGCCAATTCTGTCAGCTGTGCGCAATGTCTGTTCCCAGTCTGCCCCAGCTGCGGAGATGGCAGCACAACTGTAAGCATTTCTTCCGTGGTGGTGCCGCGTGAGCTTGGTGGGTGTCCAGGTCCTGCCATATGGATCTCTCGCATGGACGCTGCCATGATAGTGACGTAAGAGGGTGGAAGGCAGGCGAGACAGATGGCTAGGAGCTGTGTTTCTATCAGGCAGAGTTGCAAGGAAAGGGAGGGAGTTAGGGGGGCTTTTAAAAGGACTGGCGGGCTCGAGCTCTCTCTCTTTTTTCTCCCTGGGACTGTTCTGAAAGGAGAATCGCACCCCAGGTTCAGCCATCTCCTTGGAACTATCCGCCCTCTCATCCCAGCCTTGGTCTGCCTCCTGAGCCTCCTACAATGTCCCAGGATTCCTGGACTTCCCTGCATCCCGGGCTGCTCCACGTTTCCCACTGCAAAAGATTGCTGCAGATTCCTGATCCCTGCCACACACAGCAGCAGTGGACTCAGCACTCTGCCTACTGCCTGGACCCTTTTTGTTACAGTTTCAATAATTGTTTTGTTTTAGGGTTTGGGGTGTTTGGTGGCTGAGGTGGGACCTGGACCCCAAGCATTTTGGATTCTTTTAGGGTCGTGTATTGGGGGCGTTGTTTTTTGGGTGTGGGGGATGTGGGTTTTTTTTTCCTTTGGGTTTTTTTTTTTGTTCTTGTTTCATTTCCTGTGGCTGGTACCGTATTTATATGCATACATTTTTCATTCATATTTTTATTTTCATTTTTTAATAAATCTTGTTGCATTTCTCTAACGAGCTCTCATCCCAGTTGTGGTTAAATAACCCTCCCACTGTCTCAAACTGAGACAGAGGGGAAAGTGTTTTTAAGATATATTTACTTCTCATTTTCCTAGTCTGATTTTGTTAATAATAAATTTAATTAATATCCCCATTTTGAGTATGTTTTGCCCATGACAATATTTTGTGAGTGATCTTTCTTGGGTCTTAACTCATGAACCTTTGTTATATTTTCTGTCCACTCTCCAACTGAAAAGTGATAGAGCAGCTCTGGTGGGTGTCTAGCATTCAGCTAGGGTCAACCCACTACAGTTAGTTCTCTTCTGTGCTTAACTAAATATAATGCCTGCCTCTGGTAGCAGGGCAAAAAATTTTATTGCAGAAAATAGTTTATTGGTTAGAAGTCCTGTCTCATAACCAAGAAAAGTACTAGCAGAAAGGGCTTGTTTCTGATAATTTTGTTACATTTGAAAAAAAATGGCAATATTTTATATTTTATCAATATTTTCAGGCTTGAAATATATTATATCACAGTTTCAAGGAACCTTTTTGACTGCTGTGTATTTTGACTGCAGCTTATTTTAATGTTTATATTTATTCTATTTTACATTATTTTGATTAATTCAGGTAATTCTATATGTCATGTATAACAGTCTACAGCTGAAAATACCATACATTTGATCTTTGTTAAAAATAAACTGCTAATTTATATTACTGGAAGTTTTCTGTAGGAAGGTTTTTTGTGTGTGTTTATTGATCTTCTTCTGAGCAAACATCACAATAGTTTTCTGTATCTATCCTTTTTCAGTCTGTAAAGACTAGCTGACTAGTCTGTAGCTGTTTTTACCTCAGAGGTAAATATAATGTCATAGAAAGATAATAGTTTCCAAAAAGGTCAAAAATTTCACAAATATTCTAGTTAGAATATTCAGAAGTTATTGAAATTTATTGAACTAATTTCTTTAGAAAATCAATATTGCCAAAAAAAAACAAACAAAACCAACCAAACTCATTATCTTTGTATATTCAGCATTTATCCTGAAATTTTAATGACAGGGGTTTAAGATGCTGTATTTTCTTGCTGTGCACAGTTTGATGACTTTCCTGATTACTGAAGTATAGTTGCATTAGGAATATTTTCTCCATAATTTATTTGCTTCCAAAAAAAAAAAAAAAAGAAAAATATAAAAGGTCAATACTGTCTTTTGGAAAATCTTGTGACTTATCCAATTTCAAAAATAGTATGTCCTAATGTCCATTTTTTTAACTTGGAAATGAAAGAAAAGAGATACTCAAAAACCTTTAATAAAGCAATTACACAAAAACCTGGATTCTCCAGATGGAAAACTGTTCAAATAACTGAATTATTTTACAGAAGATCCAGAGGAGCATAGCATCAATATTTAGAATCACTCTTGAAAATGAAAAGACTGGTTGAAACATTGATTTATGATTTATGAACTCTCATGTATTTATTAGTAGCAGGCAAGTTACCATTTTGGATATGTTATTCTACAGATATATAAATTTTTAGACATTGCATTTTCAAGATAAAGGGTTCACTTTATCTTATATTACTTATGTTTGAAATGATCCCATTGTTTTTTTAAATAACTAGAAAGAAAAATAAGTTCTGTTTTCTCCTAACTATTCTGTTGCTGCTTGTTGATACATGCTTTTGTTCTTCTGATTAGATTGTGATAACTAAAATAGCTAATTTGATAGGTCTACAGAATATAGTTACTTTTTTAATTTATTATTTCACCTTATGTTTCTCTCTGGTTTTCCACTAAGGATAGCTTTGCATATTGTGCTTGAACATACTTATTTTTTACATTTTGTCACAGGCTAGATAGAGCTAGATAGAGGAATACCAGGCATGTACATATTTCCTGCAATAGGTGCTATCCAGGGACTTTTTACTAAGGACATACAACTGTTTTGGATGCTTTCTGGATTAAAGGAAAGCAGTAGTTTGGGGCTTCCAGAGTGGCCAAATCATTTTTGCCTAATTCATATTCTCATTCAGCAGAGTGCAGACAACCTGTTCCACAGTATGAAGCTGAAACCAGGTGTTTTGGGGGAATTTTTTTTGGTTGGTTGGTTTTGCTGGGGGCTGAAAGGGGTTGCTGGTTGCTTCATTTAGTTTGGGGTTCCAGGTTTTTTTGGGATGTGTTGGGTTTTTTTAAGAATACGGCTCCTAAGCATACTTTTTTACTTATTTGAAGTCACTCTATCTTATTCAGGCTTCCAGCATTTGCCTAAATTTTAAGTGACAGATGAATTAGCTCTTCTGAACTGAACATGTAAATATTCTACATAGCCAGTGGGTTAAAAAAGACAACTTTAAAGCCTCCTTTAAAAGTCTTCTGACTTAGTATCCTAGCCCATGAAAACACCCACTTCTTGGTGAGAGTTTCACAGAATATTCTGAGTCGGAAGGGACCCACAAAAATCATTGAGTCCAGATCTTAAGTGAATGGCCCATATGAGGATTGAACCCACATTCTCTAATGAATTAAAACTTATATATAACTAGTGATTGCAAATCAACTTCTGCAACATACAATTTCCAATATATTTGCTTTTGCAAATAAAAAGTTAGAATACATCATTCTATAGCTTTCTTTCTCCTCCTAAACTAGTGTATTCATTTTTCATACAACAAATTTCAATAAATGTCTAAAAAGAGGAAAAATTCCTCTTTACTAATATAGTTAGTTAAAAATAAATAGGAAATACTTACCTGTGATGTCAGAGTTGAAAAACAAATAATCTCTGTTGAGGTGGCCTTAAATTCTATATCTGTTGAGTTTCTACTTTTTAAAGCAGCTGCATTTTATATTCATCAGTATACTAAGAAATTTTGATATTCATCTACTGGGACCAAAAATGGAAGAAATAAAACCTCGCAGTTATTAGAAGAGTTTATCATTATTTTGCAAAGGCATTTCCTACATTTATGAATTTATGAATAAAAATCTGATTTATAATCCAGATAAATTATTTCTGTAATAACCAGTGAATGCTTTTTGTCCTTTATTCTTAAAATGAACATAGATCCCAATTTTACCAGGATCAGAAGATATACACATATTTTAATTATGACAATTCAAAGTATGCAAAACCTCTCCAAAACTATAAATCTTACCATGCCCTACATGTATGCACAGCACAGCGGAAAATGTTTATAGAGACAGAGTAACATAGTATGTTTATCTAAATATTCTCTCTGACCCATAAAAAATTTAAATAGAAATAAAATAAGTTCCTTTCCTAAAATGAAGAATAGGAATAATATTCATACAACAGAATAAATCCACCAGAAAAAGTGCTGGAAACAGTAGTATGTGTTCTTATCATATTATGAAGCTAATATAATTTGTTATGCTAAATTTAACTTGAATGTTTCTCATTTATTTTAATTAAATAACACTTGAAAAAGTGTATACCAAATGACTAGCAATTTATGTAGTTTGAAGGGAAAATGATGTTTCCTGTATAATTGCCTAACACTGTCTTCTTAATATCACCCTTGCTCTCTCTCATTCCCACTTTTTTTTTATTTTATTTTTTTCTCTGAACATTTGTGAGGAATAAACTGACATTTGCAGTTGCAGCGAACTGTAGTGTCTCAGGACAAATCTAAATTTCAGGTTCCTGGGCCATGTGAAGGCTCTCTTGAAATCTCCCACTGACTTAAGAAATATTTGACATTGATATATTGTTTCTTACAAGAAAAGAGTGGGTTTAAAAAAAAAATCCAAAGTGTTACTCAAGCTGTGTGATTTTCTGCGAGATTGTTATTTATCAAAGAGCACAGTACAGTAGGATTATTTTAGTTACACAGGTGTTTGCGTAACAAAGTAATAACTCTGTGCTTCTTCTGGGAGGGTAGTAAGAAATGGGGCATTCGTTTTCTGGTACACCTAAACTACTGATTGTCTCTGAGGGATCTTATCTTCATTCAGTCTATATTATTGGTACCTAGACCAGGACTGGTTAGTTTAAGTAGAGCTCATCATGGTGGCAGAAACAGAACGAATATATATTCCTTATATACATATTTAACATCTTTTTTCTCTCTGATAGCAAATATAAATAGCCCAGTGAGCCTATAAGCCTAAATTTCTGATCAAAAATGTACATATCTGACATCATTAACATTTATAATTTGTTGGGAGATTGTAAAATCCTACTTCAAAGTGTCTGTCCCTTAGATTACAAGGATTATTTCTGAGTGATACTCTACCCATGAAATAATGTAGATTTCTGCAAATTTCAAGCAAAGTCTAATAAAAAATGTGCAGGACTGCACAGGCTGAGAAAACATTACATTAAAGCAGAACAGTATTTGGGCATTTCTAAGTGTTCTAATAGCTGTTTATTTGCTTTTAAGATGCAAAATTCTTATAAGGAAAACAATACTTCTATGACTTGGCTTTATTTAAATACCACTTCACCCTAAACTCTTTTAAGTACTCACTCTACTTAAGTACATTTTATAATACTGAATATTGAGCTATTTTATTAAAAATAAAAATCTGCCTACCCTCATATTTTCTAGAATGAGTTAAGCTGTAATATATCTTAGTCTACTATAACAGATACAGAAAACACTCAACAATCTAATAATCAGCAATGCAAGTGTACTTGTTTTTTTCCTTTTATTATCAATCATATTCCAAAAGAAAGGAAAATTCAAACAGAGAGAAAATTATTTATTATACCAACAACAAATCTGGCAAAACTCTTAAGCAAATATAATTGAAAAAGCATTAGCTTTATAATAATTCTGCTTCCATTATATAGTATACATTAGATCTATACTCTTGCAGCAAGAGTTCTTATACAAGTTTTAGTATTAAATGGAAAAATAGATCTTGCAGAGCTGTCATATTTCCCCTGCAAACTTGCTTAAGGAAGTAGACTGGCAATAACTGGACACTCATCCTTTGAATGTGCTAATCTGTATAACCTTACTGACTCATCAAGAAACACTTGCTGTGCCTTGAAAAATAAGGGTGTATCACATTGCTTCTCTGCCACAGTGAATAAAGAAGAAATGAACCTCTGAGGGGGAAGTGAGGCACAGGGTTTGGAAAAAAAGTTACTTAATTTTCCCTTTTCCATATTTTTTTTACAAGTCAAAGATTATTTCCTGGGCTTCTTCTTTAGTCAGTGGAGGAATATATGGACATTCAGAAGCATGTTCTGAGCATCTAAATCAGAGCTAGAATATCTCATTAAGCCAGATGCTGTGAGCATCCTGCTGAGCAACAATTTTTCTGCTAGGAACAATATATTGTGTTGATCTTTGTCCAGACCAGATTGTGTGCTAATAAGTGTAGATATTGTTTCAGTCTTTTCCTTTTTTCCAAGAAAAGTAGCACATGTCATTGCTCGAGTTATACCTAAAACTGAAGGCATATTTTAAGGCCTCATCAACCAGTTGATCCAGTGACCTGTTCTGATTCTTCTAAGTTCTGTATACTTGTATATTCTGTCTCCCATCTCCTAGATATCTCAGCTATCTCATTTCTAGTTAATGTTTTGCTCCCTAGACACTCTATCATTCAGTTAGCTTGCCAGTGAACACTATTTTGTTTTAGGAAAAAGAAGAGGATATGGAGCTTCCAAACTTGTTTACTTCTCTTTTCTTTACATTCTTAAAGAGCAATACTAAAAAAAACATGTATCTTTTAGTTTAACTTACTCTAGGCATTTTCAAAGAAATTATAGCAGTGCCCATAACAATTTATTCTAACTTATGGCACACACCTCTTTCTTTCTGTTTTCAAGTTAAAAATACTGGGTCATTCACTCTCTATAAGGCATACCCTCTTAGTCTGCAGTGTAAATAGTGGTGCATGTCAGGGCTTGTCCTGCAGCTTTCACAGATCAAAAATTTCCATGCATATTAATGTACATTTTAGATATGTAAGAAGTGAAGGATTTAGTTTCTTGGGTAAATGGAATAAGCACCACTTTTTCTGCTATTTCATGATGATTTCAAGATTATAGGAACTCTCCCACTTTAGGTTTCCCTTGAGCCAAAACAGATGATAAATAATCTGTATTTTCCAAAATCAAAAGTAAGTATTTTATAAAATACCAGTTTTTAAAGTATTGTGATTGCACTGAATGCTATTCTTACATTGGTTCTTGATTTAATAGACAGTTTCTAAGGGAGGGTTTAAAAAAAAAAAAAAGGGAACTAAATAAGCACCCAAGGACATGCATTTATGAATGTGTTATATGAAGACTTTCATATTTCTAGTTTTGATTTTAAGCTGTTAAGATGACTATTTTTTAGATACAGGTAAAAAAGAGGAACAGAGTTGAGATAATAGACACAAAAGTGTTTTCATACAGATAAAAATGCAACTACAAAAATAATCTGTTTCTCGATATAAAGCAATTCAGGAGTTAAAATATATAAGAAATTAAAAGACCATTAGTTCAATATAGTAAAATACAGAGGGTGCAAAATAAATTTTATAAGCTCCACAACAAATATTGGTTTAGAAAAACTAAAAGAACAGATAAGGCAAATTATCTAGAAAGAAGGATACAATTAAGTAGATTAACAGGGAAATTATTAGTCTTAAAACTTCCTTTTTTTCTTGTTCATAACCAATTGTAAACATCTGCAATTTAGGGCTAAAAGTCTAAAATAAATTGTCAAACGGATGCCATGTGATTTTTCTCATATATTTCTGCGGTTTTAGCTTGACTGTAGTTCACTCGTAAAGTTTTCTTGGTAGGCCTTTTCTCATGAATTGTGAAGCTATATTTAGCATTCTTTTCCAGACAAACAAGGTAGCAAGACAAAACAGAGGGCTCAGAGAACCTATGGAAGGCTCCCAGGGGTTGGCAGAGGTCAGGCTGGATGTAGGTTGGTGGGCACAGGGGGTGGATGGATTGATGGATATTATAAGAGGTGATAAGAGGGGCCAAGGCACACCTTGAAATCTGGAAATTTCTATTAAAGAACTGTACTTTTTCTTTTACCTATATTATTTTTTGAAGTTTTTTTTTCTCTGATTTTAGGCATCAAAACCAAATAGAATAAAGTTACTGAAATAATTTCTGAAAAAAAACTAAGCTGGTGGTAGAAATAAATACTGCCATTCTCAGTAAAGTACAAATGTAAAATAACAGATGCTCAGAAATGTTTCTCTTTTTGTAGAGAAAAGTGGCATATAGGACACATTTACAACTACAAAGGTGAGTCTGTGTGCAATAAATTTCAAGACAGCTTGAACTTTATTTGGTCCCATACTTCATTCTCACTCCAGTGAAGTCAGTTGGAACTTTGCCATTGAGTTTGACAGCAGCAAGCTGACTTTAAGTTTATAAGTTTATATTGTAGACAGCATTATAGTGTGTTTATTCATTGTCTACCAGCTAAATCAACACCTATGCCAGTAAGCATTCTTAAATTAAATAATTGCTTTCCTGGAGGGGAAATATTTGTTGTTTTCTTAAATCTCATAAGCACTTGGATATTTTGCCACTTTACTTATATATTCCTAAGATGTTCTGAATAAAATTGAGCAGCTTTCCTCTCAAAAATATCTACCAACACGTGTTTCAGGGAATTAAGTATAAAAAAATTGCTGGAATTTCACCTAATATCGAGATACTTTAAAAATGCAAAGCTAATATTTATAGAGCAACATATTTCTGTTTATGTTCATGTTGTGTGTATGTGTCTCTAAAAATACACATCTGGAAATATGCATTTTTTTTCTGTATGAACTGAAGACGTTTTAAAGCACTTATCAGATGTGTGACATCGTAGTGTTTCTCAACCTTTTTCAATCACACCTTGCTGCCACTAATTTTTCCTCCAGGCCCAGGGTTCATTACTGCCTCCTTGCTTTCTGTCTTTATTTCTTTGTCTCACACTGTTGCCAGCAGCTCCAGTAATGCTGGCCAAATGCCTAAACCAATAATCTAAGTTGAACTCTGCTGTCATAGTCTAAAGCTATAGGGATGTTTCAACATCATGCCCTTTAGGGCTTGTGGTTCTCTGTAAATAGAGAGTGAGTCAAAATGATCTATCACAGAAACAGGAATAACTGAGAGATTACCTGTGCTCTAAACCATGCTGTGTCTTGTTTGGAACATAATTATACTTCAGCACTGACAGAGATTACAATATTTGAGGACTGCTTAAAAAGATGTAAAAACCTAGAAACTTTGTTTTCTTTTATCCTTGCATAACTTAGTCACAGTAATATTACCATAAACATTAACTACAAACAAACAATTACAAGAATCTTACTTTATACATTAAACATAAAACATGTAAATAAATAAATTCTACATTCAGTGTCAGTCTTTTTTATAATTTCCATAGTTGTGAGAGACTGAAGTGGTTAATGGCTTGAATATTGTTACAATCACTGAAAGACTTTTATCCACTGTAGTAAATTGTGCAAAGATGAAACTGCTCACCGAAGTCCACTACTCCCCAAATAAGCATAGTAATTTGGACTGTGATGGGAACATAAGATAAGATAAAGGTGACACCACTGTCCAGTTATCCCAGGAGAAGGATGTATCCACAAGTGTGAAAGGCTGGGACGCTAAGGGCTCAGAGAATCAAGAAGAAAACTGAGGATATGCAGAGTAATCACCCAGGTACTGAGGGCGTGCACAGCCACCACCTTGGGCTACAAGCTGCATGTTGAACAAGATAAGGAGAGAAGCACATCCTGCAAGGTGGGATAGTGTTTCTCTGTCCTTAAAAAAATTACTCAGCTGTGATAACTCCCCTTCAGAAAAGTACCAGAAGACATTCATCTCTGCTCATGGGCTATGATGGACTTAACTGCTCTAATGTAACAGGCAGTTGTAACATTCTAGAAGGTGTCAAAGACTCCCACAATGTCCTGTGATGCGATATTACATCATCCAATGTAAAACTTCTCACTCTAAGGAAGGTACCAAGGGGGTTCCCACCTAGTATAGACATAGCCAGTATGCTTGTGCTAGAAGAAGAAGTT
>VYZS01094555.1:2763-14758 GCA_013400695.1 Neodrepanis coruscans | reverse complement strand
TCTCAGGTACATGGTGTGACTCAGACATAGCACTGTGCATAGCTAAGGGTTGGACTTTATGATCCTTATGGGTTCCTTCCAACACAATTTCCTTCCACACATATTCTGTGATTGTGTGATTTTGTGACATCCACATTAAGAATTATAATGGAACGACTTTTTAAAATAATCATCTTTAAGGACAATTAAACTGTATTTCAGCAGATTATCAACTTACTTCATCCATTTCTCTAAGTGATTAGTCACTATTCTATATTGCAATATTCAAACAAATGTGTGATTTGATGTTACTGATAAAATAAATAAAATTAGTGATTATAATGTACCATTTTTCCATACTGGGCTCTAGATCACCGTCCTACTCTTAAATGACCAGGAAAAAAGTGAGTTTTCTTGTTCACATAGTCTGCTTTTTTCATCCTCATTGACAAGGAAAATAAATGTAGGTTATCTGTCTGCTACACTTCAGCAACTTCAATATGTTGTATCAGTCTCAGTGTGTCACTGTAGAAAGGAAAGTACAAATGAACTTGCAAAATGTCTCACAAACACAAAACACACATTCACACACACTATCATTGCATTTTTTCAATAGTTTAGTAAGTGTTAGTAGTTGCCACATCTAAGCAATCAAAATCTTATGCAACTACAGCTAAGACAGAATTTCCATCTAAACCTTCTCTGTTTAGATGTCAGAAAAAGATACATGAAAAAATACACAGCTTCTTCATTCAAATAATTTTAACATGAATAATCAATTAAATTAGAAGTATAGCATTGTGCTTCATTTCCCTTTTAGTCTGATGTCTTGTGAATCTTGGGACAGGTTCTCAGGTGAATTGGTAAAAAAACAGAGCTGATTGTTTGGAATCATTTTGCAGCGTCACTTCTGGGCAACACATACACAGAAGATGCTGCTAACTGCAGATCCTCCCAGGCTTCTTGGATTCAATGCGGTGTTTTCTCTCCTGAGAGCCCCATTTTAAAATAACAAGAGTAATTCTTGATAAGTGTTTGTTCTGTAGATATTAGCCCAGCTCCTCTAGAAAGCAATTAACCCAGTTAGTCCATTTGGGTGAAGGACAATGAGCAGAGTTCATATGACAACACCATGCAGACGGCATCTCTGGTAGCCTTTAAAACTCAAGCTAATGAATGGTTTACCACAGTCACACTGCCAAGCATAATCTTCTGCACAGTGTCAAAGAAAAATCTCACCCATCAGCTTGTCTGACAGCCATCAGTTATAGCCATCTGTGTGTGAAGACGTTTTCTCTTTTGGAAAAAAAATCAAGGAAAACTACAGTGTAAGCATTCCCCTAATGAACTTGAGATCCAGCCTCAGATATTCCCATAGCAAAACCTATGCACTGAAATGGACTGAAAGATAGAGCTATCTCCACTAAGAGAAAAAGACTTACTGGAATAATGCAGGAAGCTGGCAGTCCCACCTGGTCACACAATCTTAACAAACAAAAAACCGCAAATGAAGCACTTCATATAGGATCTCTTGAACCTGAAGGGCTCATAATAATCTGACTTTATTCTTCTAGGCTTATTGAAGCTAGTTTTATTCAGTGAGTCCTCCAGCAGGAGTGAGACAGTCTTACTCAAATAAGCTTATCTCCTTTCACTAAAGTCAAAGCCTTTTTATGGCAATGGCTACAGATGATGACATCATTCCAAACTTTTAGCCAAAGACACAGGAACTCAAATCACAACTGATTTTCAGGTAGCCTGAACTATAATTACTCTTCTCCATGTGACCTCCTCAGCCTGGAGTGTTGCCCTTTCTAGGTCTGACTTTCAATTTTGAAATCAGGTGATCTCTAGGTTCACAAAATCACAGAAAGTTCAGAGACAAGATCACAAGCAATGATAATTTGGGACTTTGCAGACCTTTATATGTCCATTCGCTGGAAGAGAAGGGGCATGTTAGCTCAGTCCTTACCACAAGCTGGGCTCCCTGGCTGCAGCCTGCCTGCCAGGTCTTTCTCCACCTCCCACTGCAGGTGCCCAGAGTAGAGCCACTCCACCACAGTCACCCTGCTCATTGAATAGCGGAGTGGGTGAGAGGATGATACTGATGACAACAGCAAAGGCTGCATATTCCCTTTATAGGACAGAAATTGAGCCACTTTGTTTTTTGCAGGCAACACACCTCCCACGTTTCTTCTCTGGCACCTGCAGGCTTACACCAGCCATGACAGGAGCTCATGTAGAACTGGTAGAGAAAGACCCAGGATGAGGCACAGTTTATAAACACTACAGGAAGTCAAAAGCCCCAGTATCTCTGAGGTTGTTATAAAACATGTTAAGCAAATGATATATAAAAGTGTGCAGACATTTTGTAAATTACCAGGCTGAGACTTGAGATTACTAATTATATGATTTCACAGAGAAAAAAAGACCAATTCAGCTCTCAAGCACTCAAAAGAACATTTGGCAGAAAGGCTTTTTATTCTCTCATATTCTCTCTGTAGGCCTTCTGCCAAATACCTCGACTCAGCAAGAATCAATAGCACATGTCTCAGAGCAGCCTTCAGCATTTGACAGAATACAAAACCCCCACAATTTTTCCTCTGTCTCAGGGCTTCAGAAGCCTGTAGTTTACACAGCTATGGGGAATATATTTCTTCTGTTTCCTCAGATGACTCATTATTGATTTTCTTTTCTTTCCAGCTGACCCAAATGATCCCAGGGCACAAATTAACATGTTTTCAGGGACGTAACAGAAAAAAAAAACAAAACAAAACCAAACCCCAAAAAAACAACAAAAAAACCCAACAAAAAAAACCCACAGGTTTTCTACCTTCCTATATTTGCATGACTCCTTAGCAAAACACCCTGTTATGGGTTAGATTCGTTTTGGTGAAATTTTCCTGTTAATGCAATGAGATGCCGGCAAAACTGAGGAAGGGAAAAGATAACCCATCAAGCTGAGAGCAGAATTCCTCAGCAGGTGTGGGGTGGAAGTCTTCACTGTTTTCGCTTTTGAGAGTTAATAGTTACTGACCATCAGGTGGTAGGGAGATTCCTGCTCTAGGATTGCTGTGCAGGGGAGGGAGGAGCAACACTGGTGAGTGCCAAGGACAAGAGAGCTGGTTTTTCAGGAGCAACCCCTGGGAGAGGACCCTCACCAGTGCTGTTTCTCCCCGCTCTCTCCCTCTTGCCCCAGCAAACAGTGGAGGTCCCGACTGCTGCCCTATGACCAGATCACTGGTCCCTGCTGCTGTCCCTGCCTGGCCGGCTCAGATCCCGTGCCCACGTAGACTCCACAACAAACCCAGAGGAGAGCCCTGTCTGCACCCCTCCTTGCTCGGATTCAGCCTGCCTCTCTCTCCCCATCTCCCACTGTTCCTATATTGGACAAGTGACTCTCCCAACTCAGTAGCAAAAACGGGGAATCCCCTGCATGTGTGTAGAGCCTGCACACCTGCCTGTTTCCCCCACAACTGGGACCACACTGAGGAAAAATACGTGGAGGTGGGGGAGATGAGGTAGGGTTTGTTGAGGTGATATTTTTTATTAGTGT
This sequence comes from Neodrepanis coruscans, assembly GCA_013400695.1. Taxonomy (NCBI): domain Eukaryota; kingdom Metazoa; phylum Chordata; class Aves; order Passeriformes; family Philepittidae; genus Neodrepanis; species Neodrepanis coruscans. The sequence goes on along the minus strand of VYZS01094555.1, from coordinate 11,223 downwards.
TGTACTACCGTTTTTTTTCTTTTTCTTTCCAATTCTCTCTCTCTATATATATTAGTAAAGAATTGTTACTTCCTTTTTCTACATTTTTGACTGAAAGCCTCTTGATTTGAAGTGTAGTTAAGTGGAGAAGGAGTTTCTTTACACTCCAGGAAGCTTCCCACCTTCCCTAGCAGATATTGTCTTAAACCTAGACACACCCTCACCCTAAGCAGCATCTTAAGAAAAGTACTGTGTATGGAAGTCTCTATGAAACAGGATTAGTGTAACAAGGTGGAGAACTAAATTTAGTAGTGCTTTTGAATTGCCTTCTTTCAGGCTTATTAAAGAATATCTCAAGCACCTCAGTGGACTTTATGTGCCTCTAGGAAGGCATCAGCTGAAGCCCAGGAAAGCATAATGATTTTCCCAGAGAAGGTTGCAGCTGTGTTCCTGTGCTATATTTCCACTGCAACACACATCGAGCTGCTTATGCAGCTTCCAAAAGTAAGGACACCTTTTACTAGACCAGATTACTCAGAATTCCATTCAAACATTTCCAGGAATGGGGCATCCACAACTTATCTGGGCAACCTGTTCATCCACACAGTAAAGAATTTTTCCCTAATACCCACCCTTGTCGTGTCACTACATCCTCTCATAAGAGATCCCTCGCTATCTTTTTGTAGGTAATGGATCTCAGTAATAAGATTGTCTATACATATTTAAGCACCTGAATGTCACCATGAATTCCATGATTAAAGTATGTATATTTTATTTCACTTTTTAAAAAATTATGCTTAGCACCTTTAATTCAACTCATGCTAAGATTTTTAAAGCTTTGAAAAGCAAAAGACTCCAAAATTTATTTTGAATATCTTTAATAAATTCCACAAAATAAAAAAAAAGATTTAAGACAAAGCCATGACTTCCAAAGTAAGCAGCACAAAGATATTTTTCTAAAGATGAATATGAACATCACTTGTTTAATATCCGTATTGAAGAACTATTAAGCTGATCAAATCTAGAATACATGGTCTAGAAGCACTCTGAGGCTTTAGTGATGACCTGATAGAAACCAGTTAGTGAGATCAAGTAAGAGTTCTGAAAATTCTGCCAGTGTCAAGATTCCCACTGGGCAAAATTTTTTCAAATATAATATTCAGAGCCACTGAGTCACTCTCTACCCCTATTCTGCACAGAAAGACATTTATGTACACCTGTGCACCCACTCACCTAGAAAGTATATTTAAATGAAAATATATCATAATGTCCTGAAAAAATGTGTGTATACATTCAGCACATAAATATGTGATGAAATGTAATATACTTTGTCTAAAAAAATGCATTTAATTTTTTTAATCCCACCTTTTAAAAGCTCTGCATGATTTTTGTTTGCTTGCTTACTTGCTTTGATCATTGGCTGGTTGGCTCATTGTCTTTTGCACATAAAGTTTTAGTTGATATATTAATTTTTTTGGTCTCAGGTTTGTTTTGGCTTTGTTTTTCTTCATCTTATATATTGTCATGACTGGACAGAATATACTAATTAAAATTTCTTTAATTATGTTATGTATTTTTATAGTACATCACATTCTATTCTGCAGCTTTGCCATGCATTTTTACTTAACCTGTCAGGTAAAGAAAATTATCAAATACACTTTGAAATATACCTCCCACAATACACAGGCACATATATGGACATTCACCTTCCCGAAAATTATGTCATTAGATTTTTGTTCTTTTTTACACTCCTGCCTTCTAGGACTTCTCCACAGTCTTTCAGACTTCTGAACTTCTGAAAGAAATTCCACAGGATGCCCCACCACACAGTTCTCTGTCTGAAAGATCTTAATTTTAAGTTTCAGCTTGCTTCTATAGAGCCCAAGGCAAGCTCTCTGAAATGCAGACTCAGGAGGGGAANTTCCTTTCCCCCTTCCCTTCTTGGATTACATGTGGTTTTTTTGTAAGGGGGGGGGTGTGTTGGAGGGGTGGTGTGATGGTGGTGTTCCTCAGAGTGCGTCCTGGCTGCCACTCACAGCGCCCTCTACTGGCCTTAATTGGGCAATTACACCCATCCATTCTCCCATATATTTACATTTTAATAAATTGCTGCCTTCCCTATACGTCTCTTGTCCATTGATAAACCTAATATTGTCCTAAACCAGGACAGGAACTTAGCCCTTCTAACAAGGCAAATGTCTAATATTGTGAAAGGCCCTCTTTTGGAGTGATCTCTCCTGCTACAACCTTCCATCTACTTTACTGATTCCATATAATAGAAAGTCTCTAAGCCATGGGAATGATGAATCAATAAGGATCTAGACAGAGTCTATGAATTGAAACTGGATGGCCTGGAAAGAGGCTGGCTATTCTTCATAATAAAGGAAAAGAAAGCATATTTCAACAAGCCAAGTAGAAGAGAAGAAACTATCAGGAGAGGCATTCAGAGGAGTGCAATCAAGAATACTTTTGCTCAAGGATTCCCAGTAGATAATATTTTCAGATATCTTTTCTTGCTGAAAGTGTATCTTTTAAGATGCTCCTAGTAGATTCCCTGGCATTTGTTTCTGAAAGAACTCTGGTTAATCGAAACTGTTGAGAGGAAACATATATATCCACTCTCATTACTATCCAGTAAGAAGCTTTAAAAATATCATAGTTCTCAGAACTCCAGAAGTTTGCTTTATAAAAACTGTCAGGTAACAAAAGAATCTGAAGCAATTTACAACTTCCAGAAAAATTATTCAAAACAGAGATATGGTGAGAGAGGGGGAAGATCATCATTTTCCAGGGACTTTTTCAGAGAATAAAGACATGGGCTTATGTTTGGTATCTTAATCATGTATCTCTATGGTGGTTCATACACTTACACACAGGGATGTAAGAGGCCATGCCAGGCCAGCTCAGGATTCCTTTTCCTTACTGCCTACCCATGCAATAAGTCGGGCACCTTGTGTATCTAGACCACTGCTGAGATACAAGTACAGAGCACAGGAGAGCTGCTGGGCAACTCTTGAGTTTTCTGGGATCATAAAAAGTGCACCTGGAGAAAAACACAAGCAAATTATTAGTAAACTAATTCTGTATTACCTCAGAGAGGTCAGGAGTCCTGCTTTGAATATACGAGTCACTGCACAGCCAAGAAATTGTGCCTCCCACCATGGAGTGGAGGGAAGGCTATGATGCTATGCTGCTGCTGCTGAAAGGGTTGGTGAAGGGGCCATTGCTCAAAGCAAGCCTACAAACAGGTCCAGCTCCCACAGTGGAGTTTAGCTTAAGGGAGATTTTTCATACCACCACACAGTTTGAGGACGTGAGTGAAGGGACGGAGGCGCAGATGGGGTTACAGAGCATGGAGGGGATGGTGCCAGCTTGGAGCCAGGCTGGTGTGGAGGATGGTGAGCTTGGTGCTGCGCAGCCAGAGCTGCCCCAGTCCCACTCCCTGTAGGGTCACCTGTTAGTGCAGGAAGAGAAGGGGAATCCCTTTAAAGAGGATTTGTTTTGGCTTTGTGCCACATTTCCTGGTTACAGATGCACTATGATGTGGCGTCTCTGCCACGTGCCCCACACCCCTCATCTTCTGCCTCTCCAGCTTCAGACACTACAGCTGTGCTCCCAGCCCAACTCTGCTGTCACAGTGGAGTGCTCAGACCTCCTCTGCTACTGCTAGTGCCAGAGTGGCAGCTGCCTTCTGCTGATCCAGACCATGGCACCTACCTGCGCCACCTCCATCCCAGGATGTCACCACCACCCCAATTGCCGTAGGGAAACCACCAATCACAAGCCACAATCTTTGGTTGTCACCTTCCGGCCACAGCAGTAACTGAACTGAAGAGAGCCCAGTTTTCAATTTCCCTGAAGGGAGAGTGATTTAGGGGTGAAATTTTTCCTCTGCTATTGTCTTTTATGGTCTGTTCTGTTCTCCCTTTTTAGTAAAAACTGTTACCCTTTTTTCTACATTTTGCTTGAAAGCCTCATAATTTTGAAGTCACAGTAATTTTAGAGGGAGTAGTTTCTATTGCCCTCATATACATTGATTCAAACCAAGAAACACAGTTCTTCTTCTGCCCTGTTACTCAATACTCGCACCAGAGACACAACAATGCTTGTGCAGAAACCAGGAATGAGGCACCGTCCAAGGTGTTATGTCAGTGCCATAGACTTGTCATGCCAAAGGGAGAGCCTGAAGAGGCATCGGCAATTCTCACATCTTTCTCACCACTAGGAAGCGAGAGTGGTAGGCCCTCAGGGAGAAGTGAAAATTTTAAAAAAAAACCCCAATAAATAAATGTAATGGTTGAATTTTAATGCAACTGTTACTAAAAGAAACTTGCAAGAAGACTAAATATATAGGCAAATAACCATCTGCACATAAAATTATAGCATCTGTATACTAGCTGTATACATTTTTATGACTGCACATTCTTTGATCTTTTTGATAGCTTAATGTAGGATTTTCCTCACAGAGGTTAACATTAGAATCACAAAACCTCAACCCTCAGATTGCACTGAAGAGTGGTTTTTAGTTAGATATCAAAGATCAGTAGATTGAGTAGCAGTTATTATCTGTGGGCTATTTTGACTCTTTCAAAGTCCCAAGTGAGAAGCTGAATGCCACACATAATATATAGTAGTGCCAGTGCCTAACAACATATCAAAAATGACAGCAGACCATTTATAAATATCCATAGGGCTGTGCCTCTTTCCAAGGTTAGATGAAATTTTTATGGGGAAATAACCAACTACCCACAATTCCTCAGAAATACCTACACTGCCTCACGACAAATATTTTTACTGCTTTAGTCCAAAAATGCACACCAGAAAAAATAGATGAACGTTAAGTAACTGTCTCGGTTCACAGTACTGATATGTTGTGAAGGGAGCCAACTGTAATCTTCTTTAGTGTGTGGAAGACTGTCAAAAAACTAGGAAAAAATGCCTTCCCCTTCAATTCACAACCTTAAAAGCTGAACAGCAAGTAGATACACCATAGGATTTGACAAAATGCTATTTAAGAGAGACCTCACCTGACCACATGCAGAAATCTAGCAAGAGTTTTATCTTCACAGAGCTCACAAGTGAGGCAAATCTTCAGAATAATCCTAGCACATATCCTTCAGGTGCAACTGTGGTTAGAGGATTATTGTAAAACAAAATAAAAGGATGAGGAAATCAGAAACAGAAGATGCAGCAGAATGAGTCACCCTTTCCCAACTTCTGTGGGACAGTCTTGCTTTAATACCCAAATCTTTACATAAAAGTGTTTCATTATCTAGAGGTTGACTGGGTACCTATAATTTCTAAGAAACTTAGACACACAACAAAAAAGTAAACATGGGTGCTGTGAATTTCCTTTTATTTCACAGACAAGCACTCTGATATTTCTAGTTTGTGACTGCTCTTCACTCGGATTTTTACATTAATGAATATGATGCATAACATAGATGTTATCTTACTACTTCTGATTCTGTCTTACCTCTCCAAGGGAGCAGCATGTTCATCCACATTTCCTTTCTTATAAGGTTGTTTGTGGAGTAGCAACACATATATTACATGAATATGTTGTCAGCCAAATGAAAGAAACCAAATTTCATCAGCTCATGCATGGTTCTGAGCCCCAAAAGCAGTGCACAGCAGTGTCCAAACCTGCAAACTGGAGACACTTGCTGGAGTTTCATCCCTGTTTATTTTTTTCAAGTACTATACATATGCATGCCTACATACATACATATACAGTCAAGAACATAAAGAAAGTGTCTCTAAGTAGAAGTATCCAAGACTGTAAGACAGCAATGCATTTTGATATTTTTATTCAATTTGTAAATATTTATACTGTCAGGGTTTTCGCTGTTCTTTACAAAAGTGAAGACGCATGTCACCACATACTGGGTGTCTACAATGCCTAGTCTAATCTGGACAACCCTATATAATCAATGCATAAATAGAAAGAAGCACCCCCAGAAGGTATGTCCTGAATTTTAAGTGTGCAAGATTAGATTCCTCCCTAAGGAAAAGGGCTACATCACAAGAGACATGATTTGGTCCCTGATTAGTCATTTCTTCTGAGAGACTGACCTCACTGGAATCTGATATGGTCACAATATTGAGACAGGCCTAACAGAGGCCAGTGCTCTGTGATGACCACATCTTCTCTAAGAATGATTACATATATGTATAACTAAACCAAGCTATAATATATTCACTGATTTATGGTTCTCTGTAAATTTTACTTTTAAGATCTCAGATATTTGTCAGGATCAAGGAGAGGAATCACTTCCAGGTCCAAATACAACACTTATGGTCCAAATACAATGCTTAAGTAAGAGGAAGAAGCAAAAGTACATTTGAGAAACATACTCCCCTAGCTTATATTTCAGAAGTTTTTAAAACTTTACTAGTTACGGTAGCAGCATATCAAGACTGATTTTCAAAGTTCTCTTTATATAGTGAATTTTCTCCTACAAAAAAGAAAAAAAAAAGAGAAACTTAGACACTCAGACAGATGTCTTGGATTTAAAACACAGTATTGATTTATTTCCTCATTGTATTAAAAAAGGGACAAAGGAATAGTGCAAGGCCTTTAAATCCCACTCTATAGCTGTAAAGTAACATTTCCATATTTTTCTCCAGGTTGTCTGTAACAAAAAAATCTCATTTTTCCTATCTATCTCCTCTTTAATTATTCATATTTGCTATGCATGAACCTTGCAGATTTTTCTATAAAATAAAGTACAAAATAAATGCAAAAATAAATTAAAAAATTCATTAAAAATTATTGAAATTGTTATCCCCTAGTGATCATTGTTATGAAAAATGGAGTGATAATTTATAGGTTAACACTCCTCTCCTCCAATGAGTCTATTAATATAAACCATAATTTGACATTTTTCCATATCTTTAGTGTGGGTCATAATGCTGTGTAGACTGTTGTATTCCTAGCAACCAGCAGAAAAGCAAATGAGATTATAATCACTGCTATTGCAATGGTAGATTTTTAGGAGAGCTTTTTGGACAGTCAAGATCACTCTAATTGGTAGGACTTTTTACTTTTTTTTTTTCCCCATACAACATTATTTAATATGACAGTTTTAAATAAGAGCCCTTCACAGGACTTATTGCGTATCCAAGTTAAAAATGTTCACTAGACTAGTTAATATTTGAAAATATAAACAAGAACTAGACTTGAGAAAGATATTTGCTTCAGAAAATTCATTATTTTTAAAAGTATTTTCAGCACCGTCAATAGTGTCCAAAAGACTAGCATTGTTTCAAAAAGATGAAAAAAAAATGAGAGTAAAATGTTGCCTGTGATGAAATAAACCACATGAATTGCAGAAATAAAAGTATGATTTCTATATACCATTTCGATTATTTTAATTCAGTTTTGCTCTCAGTTTTAGAAAAAAAAGCCACAAATCCTAATTTCTATATGCCTTTAACATGAACAGAAAATGTTGCTAATCTATTAATGGCAGTCTTAGTACAAACTAATTAAAATATTTTGTGCTTCACTATTTACAAAAATATCTGACTGATCCTGAGCATTTTTGTGTACTTCTGTAACTACAGAACAGCTGTTCTAGAATACGGCATTTTAACTGGCAACAATATGCAGTGTTCCTTACAGGTGGCTGAGAGGGGGGGCATGATTTAAAGAAAATTTAAACTTACACCACTTTAAAGATTCTTTTTCTCTAACATGTAGATTTTATTTCAGATTTGTGAGGTATAATATACTTACCTCCTCTCTGGTGGCTATGTTCTTTTCTTCAGTCATTTTCTTCTATATGAACTGTTTTCAGAGTAAACCCAAGGAAAATCTAATGACAGTGATGTTATGACAGAAGGGTGGGAAACATCTTCTGTCCTTAAGTCACTTTGCAGAAAATGCATCTAATTATGCAGAGCAAAAACTGAAAACTCAAGAAAGGTATGAGATAAGACAAGTAAGCACTGTGCAATGGGGTGTAGCAGGATGCTCTGCCCATGTAAAGTGGCCAAGCAATTCGAACAACATCCTATTTGCAAGGCTATCAGTAGTGGACTGTGAGGGAGTGTATCATGCTGATTTTGGTGCTGAATTATGCTAAAACCAGTCTGATTCAAACTACCCCAAAGTTAGTATCCTGATAGTGAAGCAAGGATTTGGCAGATATGGTAAGGTATCCTTATCTAAAAATGCTATGCTGACACCACTGGACCAGAGACAAATTACTGTAGAAGTCCAGTCCACTTGGTGGTGTGTGTGGAGATTCCTCCCTTTGGCAGGGATGCCCTCAAGGATACTCTTCAAGACTGACTGAAGGAGATATGCTCATGTTCATTGGTATGGGTGAGTTACATTAATCTCTACTTAATAATTGTTTCTTTATTTTTTTGCTAGTTTTAACATAATTGCTTTAATAAAATATCTTTGATATAGTACACTATGTTATACTATACTAGTAACTTTAGCTTCTATACTGTGTAATAAATAATTCT
>VYZS01094549.1:5479-22212 GCA_013400695.1 Neodrepanis coruscans | reverse complement strand
CGGTGCGGTGCAGTGGGGCCGGGCCGCGCGGTGCCAGAGCCCCGGGAGCGCGGCCCCGTGGCCGCGCAGCCCCCGCTGCATTATTGATGTGCCGCCGCTGCCGGCGGAGCGGACATGTGGCAGCCGGGCCAGGCCAGCTGATTGCGCTGGTGCGGGGGAATAATACGGAATTACTTCATAAACAAGTGCTGTGGAGCATCTGTTGCTGTCTATTGTTTTGGACAAATGCGCGTTTTTAAGAGTCCTTAAGTGCCGACCGACGTAATGGGCGCAGCGGCCCTGAATGAGCCTTTGTGCATTGTTTTTTGAATGGATTAATGTTTGGTACAAGTCGCGGGCATTTGTAATTTAACTTTGCCGCTTAAAGTTTAGCGGAGATAAGGGGTTTTAGTTTCGGCTTTATGGAGTTCACTTCTGTCTCGTTGGTTCTTAATTTGAACGCGATAAAGAATAACTCTTTGGACTCTGTGCCAACGCGACTAATCACTCCGGTTGTGAGGTGCTATTAAGATGTCTTTTTTTCCAGTCTATGCAGCAGCCTAGACAAGTATTTCATGTTCTTCTTTCTGGTGTAGGCTTTTAGAAGGATTCTGTTTTTTAAACTTGAGTCCTGGGAGTGGCTCTTCTGAGTTTTAATTAATTCTGTCTTTGTACCTGGTTCGTGTCGGGCTCCAGACGCGCCCCCGCATCTCACTCGTGTTTTGTCACCTTCGGGGGCGCTTTGTCGTTGTGTCTGTGGCACCGGGAACGCTTTGGGGCCGCAGGACGCCCCGAGGTGTCCAGCAGGGGTGGCACAACAAGTGTCGCGGTCGCTGTCGGGCCTCGGGGCTCCGCAGCGCTGCGGCAGAGCGGGGTTTAATTATTAAAGATGGGGCGAGTGGGGACTGTTTATTGGATTAGGAGACTTTATTGATTTATCGTAAGGGGGACTGTGAGAAAAATAAATTGCGAGTGAGTGCAGTGAGCCCAGATAAGCAGCCTCCCGGCAAATGGCAGTGGCGAATTCCCAGGCTCTGTGCTGGAGCGACAGCTCTGCTGTTGGGTTGGGAAACTAGAGAGCAAAAGGACAACAGACAGCGTTAGGAAATGCGTGGAAAGTGACCTGGTGTGACATGTCAGGAGCTGTCCAGAGAGTTTCCCCTGAGTGCTGACTGAAAGAAAAGGTGTAAAAGTGTTTTTAGAGATGACAGAAAGAGTTCTGGTCTGGCTGTTTCTGCTGTTGCATAAGGAGTGTTGTGGGGCTTGATGGTAATGGTGCTGCCAGGAAAAAAAGTTGTTTCATGGAAAATTGGGTCAAGCTGTAAAGAGTCAGGATAGGGATCTACCTGCAGGTTGCACAATTAAGGAGAGGAGGGTAAGAAGTGTAGAGGTCGTGACAGTAGAAGGCAGTTCCATATAGAGAAAGTTCCTTTAGCCTCTGCCAGGCCCATGTGCGGCCTTTCTTCTTCAAAAGTCTCGCTCTGCTTTCTGAGAAGGGGCACTTCTGTCGGCAGAGGTGAAGAGGAAAGTTGTTTAAGGCATTATGTCTTTCTGTTGGATGTGTTAACTACATCAAAGCTGTCCTATCGCTTTGTATTGCATTAGGAGTCTGTGGGAGTAGAGGAAAGGGAGGATTTTCAAGTTTGTAAATGTAAACAGAGCTTTGTACAAACTTCTGAAGAAAGTACTGACTGTTGAAAGATACTGACCCATTAAAGCAGCACTTGTGTGTCTTGCATGCTCAGCGAGTTCACCCCACAACTGAGGAGGCCTCAGTGAACTCTTCCCTTTCAGCACTGAAGAGCTGCGCTTGTGGGTTAACTTGACCAGTTGGCTCATTCTTAGCTGTACTTTGAATTTAAATTTCTTTCTCTTTCTGCTTTAGACATTTGTAAATTTGCTCTGGGAAGTGAAATCTTCAAGTCAGGTAGTATAAGGAAAAAGAAATATTACCTCCCCTTTCTAGCCAATGCAATAATCTTTACTCTAGAACATTTCAATTTGATAACTACTGTATATGGAGAATGATGTGAGTGGTCAGTTCATGTTCATAAGTTTCCTGTATTTTATGCAACTAGTTCCAAGTGACTTCACAGTGTTGTTCAGAAAGTACAGTACTTATTATATGTAAATTATACAGCACATGTAAAACATAACCAGTTTATTAACTGGCAAAACTGTCCATATTGCACGAATATTCTTTGACTGGTCTGTGTTGCTTTTAGTTGAACTACTGTGTTGGCAACTGCCAGATTTTCATTGGTACTTCTGAAGTTTTCAGGAGCATCAGTTTCGAAGAAGTACTTGACTCTTCAAAATGTATTTGCCTGTAAATACATTCAGGGCATAACAGTTGTATTAGTTATGGTGCAGTTATTTTTCAGAGACAGCAAGCCTGTCTTGGGTGTTTCAGGGAAGGGAGGATGGGGGAAAAGGTGGTTTTAGGAAGGGAAGGATACAGCACTCAAAAAAAAATTCATGTGTAAAACTCTGCATGTGATATCTAGCACTGGTCAAATCTCAATTGTTACACATTAAGTATAGAATTTAGTTCTTTATTTTTCTCATGCCTTTTCTTTTGCTTTTGTTTTCCTCTGTGAGATAAATGTCTGGTTTTAGTCCCCCCCCCCCGGTTTGCTTACATTTCAGACAGCTGTGTGGGCGATGTGTGTGTCCATCTGAAGGAGATGTGCGCAGAAGTGAAGTCTGTGGTAAATGAACTTCTTTATTGGGCTGCAGCAAGTGTGTCATTAGGGAGCTGTTAGTGTGAAAGATGATTGCCCTGCAGGCACTTACAGGCTGCTTTGGAGGAGAGAATCGTTTTTATAGAAATCTGCGACCAGTTAGTCAGGTACAGTGGCATCTAAGTGCTTGTTGCTGCCTCAAAGTTCAAAAACCTTTAGGTATCACAAAAAATGGAATGGTGTAAGATTTGGAAAAGAAGAAGTGTATTAGTTCTAAGGAAGTTCCTGTAAGTAAATGAGTGAGTTATGTTGCTGTGGATCAAGTTCTGTGATCCCTGCTATCTGTATTTAAGAAAATAGATGATGAAAGGCTTGCTTGAGTTTGGGAGGGATGCTGCTGAGGAGATGGCTCCTGGGAGAAGGCCCTGAGCTGTCAGATGGGGATCTTGCTTTAAGTGTTGGTTGTCCACCAACCAAGCATCCTGCTCGAGCCTTCTGCTTCCTTCCCCCCATCCTCACCTGACCTCAGACCCGTGGCTATGTGTGTGAATGTTGCTTTTGAAAACGGCTGCTGCATAAGTTATTTGACATAATATTGGCATCAAGTATTTTATACGTCATCATTTTCTGAAGAAAGCTGTCTTTGTTGTCTTTCAACAATTGCTTTATTTGTTGGCTTTTGTGGAATAACTGGAAACATGGATGACACTGATTTAAAAATCTTAACTGCCTTGTAGTGAAATGAATTGACATCACAATTCTTCATTTCCAGACAAATCTTGATGTTCTGGATGATTTTTTTTTTCTCTGTTTGAGATGTGGAGCCTGCTGATACTTTGTTTTTTTGGTCCAGAGTCCAGATTACTTCACACTCTTGAAGGTCTTGAGTGCTATAGCTGTAGGAAGTCTGCAGAGTCACAACCCTGCTGATCCTGACTGGGAAGAGATACCTTTAGGAATTGAAATGCCAAAGTGATGAGCCTTAATGTCTAGTAGGTCACAAGCTGGTTTCAGAATGCAAGAAGTGACAGGAATATAATTTCTAATCCCAATTGCCTGTTGGTTTTTTCCCTGCATTTGCAGTGCCATTTCACATGACCGTTAAGATAAAAGTGTAGGTAATTAGTTACTTCAAAGTTAAAAATTTAGTAAAGCTGATATGGTTGCATCTGCTAAATATAAGTTTATCTGAAATGCTTTAGTATTAAAGTCAACTCCCACTCAAGTAATAATAGTGGAGATGCACAATATTTTGCCTGGCTGTGATTTTTGGTTTCCTTTGGCCAAATGTTTTCCTTATATTTGTTTTCTTTTAATGTTAGCTGGTGCCAATAATTGGGAAACGTAGGGTGCTTTTTGTTCAGTGCTGATTTGATTTCGATTTTTTTGCACAGATTTGAGATCTGCAAACTTTTTTATTTTTGTAATATAATAGTTGCAATGTGTTTGTGTGATGGTACTGTTTTGAATTTGCACAACATTATAAGTATGAAAGCATATAGAGGTACAGGCTGTTTTTGCGATATATGTGAAATGAAAACAAGTTCAGCACAGTTGGCTATAAACTTACTAAATTTTGCTTTTTTTTTTAAGGAAAATAGATTTTTTTTCCTTTACTCTAGAACAAGATACTGCAGCAAGCATTTCAAAAAAAAAATACTGGGCTGCTATTGTTTTTGCAGTTTTTTGTTCCTTTTGCTCATATATGTGATGTTTGCTCAGGCCATAAGATCTATGGGGCTGACAGTGTGACTTCATTTTTATTGAGTTCTACACAAGAAGATTCTTGCTTTTTGCTCATAGCTTTTTTCTCTTTTACGCAAATATATGTCTGCCAGCTGTAGTTTTATGACCAAACTAACCTATAGAGCTGTGTAGTCACGTTTCTGATTTTAAAAATTACCTTCAGGTTTTAAAATATGTTTTCAAATAAGTAATTGGTTTGTTGATAGTATTGTAACAATATGTTTGGTTAAAACCCAAAGCAAAAGTTCAGGACACGTTTATGGGAGAATTCATAATGACCAAATGTGTGAGGTTATGGCAGCCACTGTAGGAAGTGATAACACAAGTTTTCTCTTAGAGAGACCTCAGAAAGGAGTCAGTTAATTTAAGATAGATCTCAGTCTTGTGCCATATGCTGCCTTTCCTCTCCTGAAGACTGAACTTCACACCCCTTCTTTTCAATGCTCATATCACTAAAGACACGTAAAAATGGTTGTGCTGCTTTCTGTTCCTTTTGGTACCGTTGAGGTGGCACAAAATGGTGGATGAGAATCTAATTTAGCTTTTGCATCGTTAATTAACTGAGTGTAACTCTAGGGCTTCAATCTGCCTTCAGTTTTTCAAGCAGTGAACCTCTACTGTCAGAAAGGTGAACACAGGGAATACTGCAGCTTGGAATCCTGTGAACTGTTAGCAGATATTAGAGGCAAGCTTGTTTTGCTTTTTATTATTCTCTTGAATTTTTCCAAGGAGGAAAAGGGAAAGGAGGGAGAAGAGGAAGCAGTCTCTTCTGTGAAATGGAAACGTTCTGTTCAATTTTTATCAAAAGCCAGGGTTATAAGCACACAGTTTTATTTCTTTTTCCCCTGAAAGCTTTTGTGGTTAAAAAAAAGAGGGGGTGGAGGAGGAGGAATTGAGGAAAAGTGTATTCATATTTTTCAGGGGAACATTTAAAAGTATTTTAGAGTAGTAGTCTTACTGCTCATGTCCAGGTTTTAGAAAGATAAATTGCTTGTCAGTAGGAATTGCCTTGTTATGGTTTAGGGCTTGACACACTTCCATGGTCTCAGGCCCAGGGGGAGGTTACCAAAGCTTGGGAAGAAGGATGTACCACTGATAGTGGGCACAGGGAATGCAGAATTCACAAACCACAAGGACAGTTGGCGAAACTCCCAAGATAAGGAAGAAACTAACAAAGCCAACTCAGCATCTGCACAGAATTGGCTCCAACCAGGAAAGGACTAATTTTGGCAGGAGGAGATTGTGACCACAGCTCAGGATCCAATGACTCAAGGGAATGACTGAGTGTGTGGACTAATGGGCATGAGAAGAGAGAGGATCATTTAACCAGTAGAAGATTGAGTGCTAATCAGTAAGAGAGCTCTGTAATCTCTAGCCAATATACCATGAATTCTTTTTTTGCTGAAATGCATAAATGGTGTGAAGTTTGGATGATCAGGGTGCCAGCCTTATGTGGGCTACCACCTAGCTCCTTGCCTTGTGCAGATTGGAATAAAGAAATAGAGATACCTCATCTCAGTGTGTGAATTGGTGCAGCACTTCGGGCAGTGAGCCTGCATTTGGGACAGCACTGATACTGTCCGGTTCTCTAGAATGTATTCTGGGGAAAAAAAGTCTACTGGAATGTAACTGTCTTTATGCTAGACAAGTCAAATATTATACCTTTTTAGTTGGGCTGCATTAATTATATCTTAAGGACAATAACTTAATGATACTGTTTTAATTTTGTCAAACTGTTATCTGCCTTCTGCCACTAGATCTCTTTTGTTATCTTTAGTCTTAACATACATTTTCTTTACCAGCCAACAACATTGATGCTTCTTAAATTCTGTTTCCGTCCTTTATCTCTTTTTTTCGGTCCGTCTTTACAAACATATCTCTACAGATTAAAAAAAGAAATAAAAAATTAAGGGCTAGAGCACCTTAAATTGCTGTGCAAATGTTTCTAATATTTACTATTTATTTTTTTGTTGCTATGAAGGAAAAAAAAACAACTTCTTTGTGATTTATACATAAAAATACTTCCTATTTTTGGTTTTCTTTATGAATGAAAAATCATTTGTATGAAAGTTTGGTTTTGATAACTGGATTACTCTTGAGTGTTCTGTTTTTGTATTGTTTTAAGCACTTCTTAAAATTTTAGTCATCTGAAGCAGTGGTGGGATTATAATACTGAAATCTCAGATGATTCTGAGTAATATGTCACACTCATTTTTTTTAGTGTAAGTGTAGTTCCAGTTAATATAATTTTTGAAGGCAGTGCCATCTTTGATGCTCTTTGCAAACCAGCAGCAGATCTGATTTGTGAAAGTCATTACTGTAAAAGTGTGTGAGAAGGAGACTCATTGCTTTTTCTTTCTGAGTTATCATCGTGCCCCCCTTTCAATTCATTCTATCTACCAACGACACTGCCAGCATATTTTTTCAAGGCATAAAATATTTTTTGGAACAGAGCAAAAATAGCAAATACTTTCCTTACCATGTAGACATAATTTACAGCCTTTCTGCTTAAAAAAATCCAACCAAAAAACCCTAAAAAGAAAAAAGTTCTGTTTTAAGTAGAACAGATTTTTTTTTTTTTTGGACTGGATTGGTGTACTTACATTTCTTTTCATTTGGGAAAAATCACTGTTTCATTTCTTCACTCAGAGAAATAGCTGATTTTCTCAGCTGATGAAATACAGTTTGATGCTTTAAGATTGTTAGGTTTTTTCCTCTGTCTTCATAATGTTTCAAATTATTACTTCCTTGTAAATCGTGTTAGAGGTTTTTATTGGTAGATGATGTCTGATATCAAACGTTTTAAAAATAATTTCTAGCACTTGAGGAACTGTTCTCTCTATTCTAGCAGTAGTGCATTAATGCTCTAAAGAAAATGGAAAGGATGTTGCTTCTTCTATCCATAGATTCTTGTCCTGGCTAGCTTGGTAGCTTTTTATCCATGTCATCATCTGAGAAGTGCGCTTTGTACACAGAGAGCACTTTTGTACTTGTCCTGTAATGCACACTGTTTGCTGTGATGTACATGAACGCAGTTTTGATCCCTTTTAATTTTTTTTTGGCAGAAGGTGACAAAGTTTGTGGAAGACTTAAGTGGACAGGAGACTACAGAAAACAAGCAAAATGCCGAAACCAGTAAGTAGCTGTTTTTCACTTGTGGGAAGTGTAAGAAGGTTTTCACGTTTTTAGAGTGGTGGTCTTCTGACAGTTCTAGTTGTTTGGACTGCCCCCTCTAGATTTCATAAGATCTGATAAGGTACAGTTGGAATTGAGATAGTTTAGTACCAGCACCTGAAAAGAAAGATCAAGGGGGCTTGGCAGTGCAAGTTGCATGGAGTGCATGTGGAAATGGGAGCAGTACTTGGAAGCCATTTGTCTATCAGGAGGAATAACTTTTCAGGAATTGTTGACTTTAACCACTGCATGTCAGAGCTCATGTCAATGGAGGCATAATTTAAGCCTGACTCAATGTCTGTGAGAGTCAGTGGAAGGGGTTTACTGAAGGATTTGGCAGGGGAAGAGAGAACATGTGAGAAGTGTCTGCACTAAGTTGGTTGGTAGTTTTACTAGGTTAGAAGGGGTCAGATAGAAGGTAAGTTTTGGGAGGAGGAAATAAACAATATTTGTGGTCTCCTTCAGCTGAGATAAGTGTTCACTGACTTCCTGTCCAGGGTAAAAAAAACCTCCAAATTCTGTTTTTATAATAATTCTAGAAATCTTTGAGGAGATAATTATTCAGCAGTTTAATTCTTTTTTTGTTGATGTAATATTGGTTGTTTAGGATTTCCTGTGCTGTGTGTTTTGATTGTTTTATCCCCGTGTATTTAGTGAGCAAAACATGCAGAAAGGGACCTGAATTGTCAGATTATTTCTACTCAACTCTGGTGGTTTATGTAATAGCCTTCAGGCTTTCTTTGTTTACTGATGTTTCATTTTGGTAGTAGATTGGGAACAGGGCAGATACGTTACTAAGAATAGATGTGTTTACAGGTAAAAATGTGTGTACGCATATTTATACACAGATGTATAAAAGGTTTTTGTGATTTGTTGTTGGTTTGCTGACCAGCTACCCATACTTTGTTGTGTCTGTAATTTCTTCTTTTCCCTCCAGTGGATTAGGGACAGTATCTTGCCCACGTCTTAGAGAAAGCTGCATTATAAAGGGCAGGAAAATGAATTAGCAGCATACTGTTTTCTGACCTGTTTGAGTGCTGGCTATGAGAATTGAGCTTCTCAACTGGAAAACTGGTTGAAAAATGAGGCAAAAAGTCACCCTGGGCTCATGTGGTTTCTGATTCCTCCAACTCCACGTAGGTGTAGAGCCATGAAGCCACAGAAGTGATGCCTGGGAAAAAAAAAAGCCGAGTGAGGTAACTTCTGTTTAAGTTCTGGGATTGGAACCATGAAATTTAGGCAGGCAGGGTTCTCTCTATTTTAAGGACCAGAGAAAATTGAAGGAAATAGAGTTTTTAGGGTTGTTCACAAGGAAAGCAATGTCCTTAGAACTGAGATTGCAATCCACCCTAATAATGAAAGTTAGCTACCAAATCTTGGGAAAGAGGCTGGGCTTATGCCAGAGGTAATGTTCCTCTTTTATGAGGGACTTCTTATGAAGAATTCTCATCTGTCTCTTGACGATGTAGGTCCATGTGAGATCTTAGAAGGAAGCCAAGTGAAAGGAGCCATTAAGAACAAAATTAAATTAATTAAATTTCTCAGTGTCTTCCTGTAGACTGTAGATTGCTGTAATTATAATTGGTAATCAGTGAATGAAGGAGTAACACACATGCCACAGGTTTTTACCTGTAAAAGTCAAACCTCAGATTTTCTTCTGGTTGCTTCTTAAATGTCAGATGCTTTGGAGCTCTCTACCTCCCTCCCCCTCCCCGCTCCTTTTTTTTCCTGTTTTTTGTTGGCTGTGAGAGTCTAGTCATCAGTTATGTTTAAGAATATGACGTTGTTCTTTGAAGAGTCTTGCTGTTCTGCTTGGATTTGATAGTACTGGCCTGTAGAAGGTCTCCTGCTGTGGATATTTTACTGTAGTTCTTGGGAGTTGTCTTTATAGACAATCCACAATAGCCAAATGTACTTCTAATCTGAAAACTATTTATGCTTTAACTCCTCATTGTTTATTTTTGACAGCTGTTGCAAGAAGACTGTCAGTGTTCTGTAGCTTTATTGCTGGAAATCTTTTAACTTGAAAGCTAATGAAATAAAAATGGGTAAGATACTAAGGAAACCCAGTTAACATAAGTGGTGAGATTTTTGACAGCATCATTTTATCTATTTTCGGTATTACTGTGACCTATTTAGGCTTTCTTTTTTCACATTATGTTGTAACAATCCAATTGGTAGTTTGCAGAAAAGTCTGGTGGTCTTGTAACCTGTGCAGTACAACTGTAAGTAAATTCTCCTTGTGCTTTTTGAATGAAGCTTTTTGTTATGCAAACAACAAATAATTAAGCCATAGCTCAGTTTAAATGAAATCAATGCATGCTAAACCACAGAAAAAACAAATAAATTTTGAGTTTGCTTTTTTTACTTTCATGTTGAAAAGTTATGTAGTATTCCAAGCAAAATTAAATAAATGAAAGCCAGTTAAAGGTCTTGTCATATCTGAATTTTATAGTGACGGTCTTTCCTTTTTCCTGGAAGTCTCAATCTTAAGTAAGTTTAATGACACTGTGAATGATCATTTTGTACTTGGTAGTAAAAGGTCATTGTTCCTGTGTGTTTGGGATTTTCTCTCTCAGAGGCATGTAGGTTAAATAGCTTGAGTGAGAAGGCTGTTTTGAAAGGGTTAGAAGTGACTTAAATATGTTGTCCTTAGATATTACGGTGATGTGTCTGAAAAATACTCATTATTGCAACATTTTCTTGTTTGATTCCTTCAATCAGTTTGTTCACCTCGGCCGTGTTTGTTGCAAAGTGGCTTTTCAGTTCTTCAAGCTGTTTACTCAGCGTCTCCTCTACTTTCAGTAGTTCTGAGACTTAATATGCTGACTTCTACCCAGCAGTGTGAAATTAGAACACAACAGATGCCAAATGAAATCTATCTAAAAAAATTGGTAACTTCTTTGCTTAATAGGTGTTTGCAGCTGTAACCACAATTTGAGCTGTTGATAGGTGTGTTTTCAGTATGCTTAGTTCTCTGCATGCTGAGGAACAGCATATTTGTTGACTTTTATTTTCAGTGATTTCTTCCCGAAGAAACAGATACGGAATGTTTTTCAGCTGTTTGCCATTCTCACAGATCCTCACCAAAAATAGAAACATAGCAGCTAAAATTAGACACCATGGGTTACATAACTGTTAATCATTTCACAGGCTGAGAAGATTGTTTATTTGACTGAAATATTAGTTGCATTTTTAGGGTGTAAGAGGAGTTAAATTATCATCTGTTTTAGGTGGTAGTTTGCAGCACTTTTGTACAAGACTGCACAGTGTGAAAGAGAAAGCATTACGCTGGGGGATATAAGGGGCAGATGTCAAAGTTACTGAGATTAGAAAGGATTTTTTTTTAGACTTAGTCAACAAGACTTTGTATTCAGAAGGAGTAAGTATAAGATTCTGGAATAAAGTGATGTAATAAAATTTGATTTCCTAAAAGTGATTTAATTGGAATAGTATATAATTTTTTTTTCACTGAAGAGGTGTTTTAGAGGAAAATCTTCGAGACTGTGTAGTGCAGTATTTGAATTACAGTTTGAATATGATTTATTTCTGTAGCATAAAGAGACAACTGATGTCATCTTGTTGGACTGCTTTCTTTTGGTTTGTCTATTAGTAAAATTTGCTTGTCATGATTCTGTAGCGTTCTGTCCCTAATGCTGTTTAATCCTTGCCTTTTTGCCTTATCTTCTTCATAAAGTTTTTTCATCATCTTTTCCTGTGTCTGCTTTGAGGTTGGTGTAGAGAATTTGCTGTGTATGTTTGTGCAGTGTGTAAAGCCGTGAGACTAACACACTGCTACTCTTCAACACAAATCATTTAGTGTGCGACCTGGAAGTGGTAATTGGCTGCACTGGTGTGAGGAAACTCTTAGAACAAACTTCTTTTGCCATATGCAGCTTCTTATGAATGGAACCGATTTCTGTGGCTTTTATGTATGACTAACTCATGTTGCATTTATTTAACCAAAGCAAAATCTCTGCGAACTTTTTCCATGTTATTTTAAATGACTTTCTTACTAAGTGTTGGTACCTACTCAGTTTTCCTAAGAAAACTGAAGTGCCACAACTAATATTTGCAAACTGTGGCTGAAGTGCAGTAATACAAGGTTTATTAAAGTAACAGTTTTTGTGCATGTTCCATGGGCCAGGGCTGTGTTTGAGGAGAGGTTCAAAGGTTTATGTGGATGGTGTAACATCCCATTAAATTGTGGAGGGTTAAAGTTAGCTACTCCAAGGAAATGTTGTATTTTAGCAAGTACTTAAAGTGAAAGAATACAAAAAATATATAATTCTCATATGAAATGCCTTCATTAAATGCACACGAATGTGTTTTTTTGTGGCAGATATGTTAATTGAATGTATTCTTTATTGGTTTTGATAAATTATTAGGTAATTTGCAGTAGTACTATTTTGTGAGCTGTGGCAAGTGTCCTCATAACCCATTAGCAACATTTGTTATCAAAACATCAGTTGTTCCCTTCACAAAGAATCATGAGCACATAGGTATGTATGTGTTCTTTCCTTTCCTTTGGCAGTGTTTAATCATTCTGAAGCAAGTCTGGTAAAATACAGATAAACTCAGACTTCTAGTTCTGATGCCAAGGACCTGAACAAGCTCTAGAAGTGGGGCCAATATGAACCTCATGAGGTTCAACAAGACCAAGTGGAAGGTGCTGCACCTGGGCTGGGGCATCCCCCCGTATCAATACAGGCTGGGGGATGAAGGGATTGAGAGAAGCCCTGGTGAGAAGGCCTTGGGGGTGCTGGCAGACGAGAGGCTGGACGTGACGCAGCAAAGCCAGTTGTGTCCTGGGCTGCATCAAAAGCAGCACGGCCAGCAGGGTGAGGGAAAGAATTCTGCCCCTCTGCTCCACTCTACTGAGACCCCACCTGGAGCACTGCATCCAGCTCTGGGGTCCTCAGCACGAGAGAGACAGTCCTGTTGAAGCAGGTCCAGAGGAGGATCACAGAAATGGTGGTTGGAATGTCAGAATCTCTCCTGTGAGGAAAGGGGGAGAGAATTGGGGTTGTTCAGCCTAGAGAAGAGAATGCTGCAGGGAGACCTTATTGTGGCCTTTGTGGTACTTAAAGGGGGCTTGTAAGAAGGTTGGGGACAAACCTCTTAGTAGGGCCTGTTGCAGTAGGATGAGGGTAACGGTTTAAACTAAAAGGATGTAGTTTCAGACTTGATAAAAAGAAGAATTCTGTTATGATGACAGAGGTGAAACACTGGAACAATGCCCAGAGAGGTGGTAGATGCCCCCCACCATCCGTGGAAACATTGAAGATCAGGTTGGACAGGACTGAGCAACCTGATGCAGTTGAAGATGTCCTCGCTCATTGCAGAGCGCGGATGTGTGAACTAGATGGCCTTTGTAGGTCCCCTGCAGCCCAAAGTATTCTGCGAGTCTGTAGGGTGAGGAAGAGAACTGTCACAATCTGTTACAAAGATCACGTGAGAGCAAGTTTGAAAAGCAGGCATTGAAGGGATCTTGTGGTATGAGTAGTGGTAGCCTTCAAATGCTTGCTACAGGAAGCCTTTATACATTTCTCTTGTCACCATTGCAAGAGCTCCTTCCTGTTCCTGTATTTGTGGTAAAGATGGTTCAGATTAGTGCCTGTCTTCATTATTTGTGGTTCAGATAATTTCCCCGTCGCCAATGCCCCATAAAGAGAACTGCTTCAAAGAATCAGGATACCCAACAGCAGGTTACGTGAGTGACAGTCCATTGCTGAAGTTCCTGGGTCTTCTTCTCCTCCCTATGTTTTTTTTAATTCCCTGTTTTACTTAAAATGTGGAAACTTTCTCCCATGATTCTTGTTAATGGAGTTTGTTGGCTTTGTTTTACAGACAGATGCAACTGACATCAGAGATTTGATTTTTGTTGAGAGGGTGCTGTGTGATCAGGGTTTGAATTAGAGCTCAGTCTTAGGTCTTGACAAAATTAAGCACTTTATTTTCCATGCCCAGAAATAACTGAAATGGTGAAACAATATTACAAGATCATAAAAGCTTGGTATTTGTATGCCAAAAATCTAAGTGCAAATGCCTTCAGAAGGAAAGCAATGTAGTGTTAGGTTTGCAAGTCTCTTTTTCAATAATTCCTATCACAGAAGATAACATTTTAATATTACCATGATTTAATTTGTGCTTTTCTTATTTACACTTTCAGTTCTAATATTAATTAGCAGTTGGATGATCGTTAATTGGAAGTTCAAAGAAAAGCAGAATTGCCGAAGACGTAAGCAGTCAGTGTAATGTGTGTAAGTGGCCAGGTAGTCCTAATGTCTGTTTGTACCTATTGCAGGTGTAGAAGCTGTGTACTTTTGGAGCACTCAGATTTTTTTTGAGGCAGTAACATCCAGAAGTGAACAGAATCTACAGGCAGAATTGAATTTGCCTCTGTATTACATCTGTCATTTTATTGTTTATTTTAGTTCTTGTGAAGGACAAACTCTCAGGTAGTAATTCTTGCATTCTTAGAAGAGGACATTTGTTATAAGGATATTTATATAAGAAGTTTCTGCTGCCTGCTGCTGTAATTAGTGGAACTTGCTGTGCTTTGTAGATCTTCTATGACACTTCTTGTTTTGGCAGTGGTGCTGTTACATAACAGAGCGCTTTGGCATTTAATAAAGTTACCTTTTGGCCTTATTCTTTGTAACTTGCTTACTTGTAGCTGCTTTGGAACAGGCTTCATTTTTTAAATTGAAAACCTGCTTTAAAAGAGTTCTTGTAAGTAAGGGGCAATTCCTCACACTGTTCAACTGGCAGTGAGTTAGACCTGCCATTTAAAATGAGTTATTTGGTTCTGTGAGGTTGTTTTCTGCTCTTGAAGTGGACAGAGTGAGAGAATCTACAAAAAACATCTCATTTTCCCTCTTGCTGACACACCCCCTCTAATTTCTTTTGGCAATAAAACTTCACTATCTTTAAAGCCTTCAACTCTTGTTCTTTATCAGTGTTTGCGCACGCAAAAAAGTTTGCCAAGTCCCTTCTGTCATCTTTTTTTGCAGGTCTATAATCTAGAAGTCCCTGGACCCCTGCTACTCTTGACTTGTGTATCCCCCTCATGCACAGAATTGCTTACCTTGGCACTAAAGGAAGGACTTAACAAGCTTATTCTGTTGGCATGAGAACAAACTGTTAACCCAGTTTTCTTTTTCACACCTTAGGTCTTCCTTCCATGTTCTGTCTTGTCTTCCTTTTCACACACTCAGTTCTCAAAGTATTCCACCTGGTGGCAAAATTAGGGAAATAGGTAATGGAAATGGTTCACACATGCATACATCAAGTAGTGTAAGAACCTGTAATACAAGTCCTAATTTATTCCTGTTCCCTTTTTTACAGTAGAGAGAAATTAGAATATATCTGTTTGCCTTAATTAAGTTTCATGAAGGTTTTTTTTGCGTTTATAGTAAAGTATATTTGACCTTTAACACTTTGCACTAAAGACAAAAAAATGTGATACCCTGATGGGGTATCCTTGCGTGGAGGACCATTCTAACGCTGAGAAGACAGTAGTGTGCATTTAGTACTTTGTTCTGTTTCATGCAAATTCTCACTTCTGTGTGTACCAGTTGAAGAGAAATTGGAATAGACTGTTGTACTTCCAGGTAAAGTAGGCTTCCAAATATCTCCTGCAGTACTTGACTTCTTCTGTAACAAATAAGAGCAGTGATTGTCAGGAGTCATCTAGAAAATGGTCCTCCCTTTCAGGAGAAGGAAGAGTTCATTGAATGATGGCATTTTTTCAGTCTTATAGTAAGGGAGTGGAAGGAGATGGGTATTAAGGGGAGTTAACTTCTGTAGTTTATCTACAGCTGGAAAATCTGCTGTTAGTCTGTCCTGAGGTATGTAAGTTCTAGTCCTGTATACTTTAAGACTGCTGAACTGCTTAATTTTAGAAATGGCAAGCAGGAGGCTGCTTCTCTTTATGTATTGTCAGGAATAAATACCTTAAAATGATGTGTATGACTAGGAACTTTTTCTTTTGCATGCATTTGGGAAGCCCTCTGAAGGGTAGTGCCCAGTAGCTGAAGTCCCAGTGTTCTTCAGGTGTTCACTAGTGATGCCAGTTATCCCATTAACTTAATTTTGAACTTTGTTCTCTGGTTTGACCTTCAAACCTGGTGGTAAATACTATCCTGTTTATGCTTTTATTCTACATAAAAGATGAGATTTCTTTCTGATTCAGATTTTCTGTTTTTCTAACTGGTGTGTTCACAAGACCATTAAAATTGTTGAATTTACTTACCCTGTGATTAGCCCGTAAGAAACAACATATGGTATAGGAGCATTACACTGTTACAGCAGAATTTAAATATTTCCTTATTTTCTCTAGATCAATGTNTACAACAGGCAAGCAGCTCTTTGATCAGGTAACTTGTGTGTCTGTGTATATATGAGTACAAACCCATAAAAGTATTGTAGATATTAAGGGTTAGTAGTTTGCGAAAGTAGTAGTATTCTCATCTACAGAAATTATGTTTTTCCTTACATTATCTAAGCTCTATTATGAGTTGGTGTGAATTTCCTCATTGCTTCTCATGAAACAGTGAATTCAAAGACAACTCTGTAAATGTTACCAGTGAGGCTTCAGTTGAATTGTGTATAGAACTGCTTTGAAATGAATAGTGTTTCTTATTTCTAATAGTGCTATAGTTGCTACTGCAATATGGTTGTTAGAATTACATATATTAGAAATATGAATGTAACAGTAAGTTCGTTAATAAAAGTTAACTTTTTCCTCCCCAAATGGAAGCTGTAGATAGTTTTTCACTATCCAGATGTTAAAACCAAATTACGTTGTCCTGTGATCAAGTTTGAAATATGTTAAAAAAATAGAAAAACCAAGATTAAGTGAAAATGATGGCAATAATGTGCTTATAGAGTGCAGACCTATCAGGACTGCACATTCTCACTTGATCGTATCTCTGTTGTACACTGGTCAAATGGACAGAATGAATTATTTCTTAAAACATGGCTGGCTGTTCTTGCTCTCATGTGATGTTAGCCATCAGAACCTTGAAACAGTTTTTTGATCTAGGTTGTGGAATGTTAGAGAAATGTTAAGAGTAGAATCTTGTCAATGCATTTTTTTGTTTTTATCCAATATACCAATAAATATGTTTTGTTATCTAGATCCAA
>VYZS01094542.1:0-10374 GCA_013400695.1 Neodrepanis coruscans | reverse complement strand
GCCCCCCCGCGCCGCGCCACCGCTCCAGCGACCTCCCACCGGGCGCATGCGCCTCATCCGTGCCGCGCCCGCCGCCCGCCCGCAGCCGCCGTGAGAGGAGGGAGGGCTCCCGGTCTATGCAAATGATGGGCGGGGCCTATGCCGGTGGGCGGGGCGCGCACGGGCTCGCATGCGCGGCCGGAGCGTGCACCATTTGGGGGCGGGGCCGCGGTGGGTGGGGCCCGGCTGCGCGTGTGGGCGGGAGGGGCCGGGTCCTTGTGCTCCACTGGCTCCTACTGGACCTGTGCCTTGGGAGCCTGGGGCGGCATGGGCTGGAAGTGGTCGTGGAGATCATCTGCTTTCAGGGCATACCTTCCATTAGACCAGGTTGATCGAAGTCGTGCCCAGCCTGTCCTTGAACACTTCCACGGATGGCGATCTGTACCAGTACCTCACAGTAACTTTTCTTCCTTACATCTAAGCTGACCTCACCCTCTTTCAGCTTGTCCTATCACCTTTGTCCATGTGGAAAGCCCCTCACCAACCATCCTGGATGGGACCTCTAGAAAATGGAAGGTGCTCCGAGGTCTTCCTGGAGCTTTTTGTTCTCCTGGCTGAGCACCCCCAACTTTGATGGCCTGTCTTCATACGAGAGGTGCTCCAGCTCTTCTCTGGACTTGATCCTACAGGTCAACACAGCTTGTGTTGGGGGTCCCAGAGCTGGACACAGCTAGACAGACAGGCTTGGGGTACTGAGCCCTCTCCTGTTGGAATACCACAGCCCAGGACATTCCAGGCCCAAACAGGTGATGTTCAAGTGTCAGGTGTGGTTGTACAGTCCTCTGGTATTCATGTGGACCTTGTTACCATTACTTAAAAGCAGTGGCCACGGCACGGAAGAAACTTAATCTTGGCTCAGAAGCACTTGTTGAATGAAGACTCAGTCATATAAATGTTGCACATTAGTGTTACTGTGTTGTTGACATTTAAGGAGTAAGAAATGCAGACTGTAAGAATGTATAATATGTGAGTAGTTCTGACAGCTCGTAGATTCAGCTTAAAGTAACAATATTGTGTTGTATACATTTGCACATAAGCAATTTCCAATAGAAGAGGAATAAGATGTGAGGACTCAATGGCATTTCACAGTGTGTGATGAAATGAATTAGTCTTAAATTCATGTCAATTCTCTTCATTTATCTTCCTTTACAAAACCACGTATATAAGTATTTGCCGAAAAGTAGTCATGTTGAAATTACCATTACTATCCAGTAAATGTCACTGTGGACCTCTGTGTATTTTGCGCTTCAGGTTGTAAAGTGGTTGTGATGGGAGCCACGTTCTGCTTTATGACCCAGTGTTCTGTTAAGCCTTGGGGATGGACCCTGAATTTGAAGTTCAAAAAACAACTGATAGCAGTAATCGTAATAATTAATTTCAGAACCCTTTAAGCTCTAAATGATAACTGTTTACTTAAAATATTTATAAAAGAAACAGCAAAGCACTGCAGAACAGAAGTAATCTTAGTATTACTGTACTTTTCCTATGACTGCTAATCAGAAGAAATGAACAGGAGAGATTCACTGGGATGTTATTGTAATTTTGTGTAATATGTGACTAAACTAATTTTGCATTGAAATAAATGTGTTAATGGCTGTTTATGAGTCACTTCTTAATGTTGCTGCTTTGGAAGTCTGTAGATATACCCACTGCCGAGATGCCCCTAAAACTTTACTTTCAGCTATAGGCAGAATCCAAAAGAGCACTGAAATGGTGTGGAAGTGGACCAGGGCTTTGCATTCCTAAGAAACCATGCATAAGATAACATACTGCTTGAGGTTTTGAGGACCAGTAAGTCAGATTACAGTCATCCTTGAAAGCACCTTCAGTTTTGATCCAATTTCCTCAAGTCTTGCAGTGAACGCTGTATTATAGCTTTCAATTTTTTTATTCACCTATTTTAGTTTTTTCATGTACTTTTTTTGTATGCTAGAAAATACATGCATGTATACAGGCATAAGGACTGATGGTTAGTATTCTTACAAAAATCATACTGACATATCAGAAAAGTATTTACTGAGTTTCAGGGCTTTTTGGCAGTGTTTAAACACCGATTTTAAGTTCTCTAGGTTAAAGTAATGAGAGAAGGAAAGGATGGGGGAAAGATAGTAAATAAGTATCAACAAACTTTGGTTTATTGGCTAGAAAGCCTTAAGAGGAAAAGTGAAAGTGGAGATGTCGAGAGTTGTCACTGTTTTTTTGGTTTTTTTTTTGCTCCCTGAATGCCTGTGAAGGACACAATATTTTAAATAGAGACAATATAGTAGTGATAAATATTATTCAATTTCTTTAGTTTCAAGCCTTGTGTTTATTTAATGGAATCAGGTGTCTGTAGAAAAGATAAAAGTGTCAGTGCTTGTGTACTGTCAGCTGACATTAGTTTTGCCCCCTGTTCAACCTGTGCAGGAAAATGTGTTTAGAAAAACACCTTACAAGACAAATGAAAACTGCTGGTCCCTACCATTCCTCTTACAACTTGGGACACTGAATTTATGCTGCTGAAGTGAAAAGTATTCAAGCAGCTTTGCTGCTTGTGTGGATATTAAGGGGAATGACTCCCTATGTTTTTTTAATGGAAGATATACAAGAAAGTCCAAATTAATTAGTTAAATTTTTGTAGTATTTTTCTTTCTCTTAAATGATAGAATAATAGAACAGTTTGGGTTGGGAATGATCTTTAAATTTAAAGATCACCTAGTTCAACACCCTGCAATATTCAGGGACAACTTCACCTGTATCAGGCTGCTTAGAATCCCATCTAACCTTGATACCTTAAGGGATAGGCTTAAGATTTTGAAGAATTCACTTTAGTTAGGTAGCTAGATAACCTGGAATATTAAGGGCCAAGGACAGCGTGTTTCACATGTTTGCATTCTTCTACATAAGTGGGGTAGAAAACAAAACATAGAGTTTCCCAAAGCCTACCAAAGGGGCAGACCTGGGAGGGGATAGGTAATAAGAGATGATTCTGTTAGATGCTTAAGGGACATAGTAGTAAGATGGACTTTAGTAAGATAGTATGATGGGTGGACACTTAAAAGGTTGTAAAAATGAAGAGATTGTTATGATTTTTCTCTATGAATTATTGGACTTCACCAGTAAAGCTGTGCTCTCCCTTCACTGCATGTTTGTTTCATTTCTTATCTCACCCCACCAGCTCTCCCAGCAACTGTTTCAGTGTGTGACCACTATCATTGTAAATAATTTCTTTCTTATACTTAGTCTGAGTCTAGCTTCTTTAAAACCATTACCTGTTGTCCTATCACTGCAGCCCGAATAAAATGTTTGTCCCCATCTTTCTTTAAGCTCTTTTTAAGTATTGGTAGGCTTCAATAAAGTGTCCCTGGAGCCTTCTTTCCTCCAGGCTGAACAACCTCACCTCTCTCAGTCTTTTTCATAGGAGAAGGGCTCCAGCCCTCTGATCATCTTTGTGCCTCTCTGCTGGACCCCCTCCAAGAGGACCATGTCTTTCTTGTGCTGGAGACTCCAGAAATGGACACAGTACTTCAGGTGGGGTCTCAATCAGAGCAGAGAAGAGGGGGNATCTTTGTGCCTCTCTGCTGGACCCCCTCCAAGAGGACCATGTCTTTCTTGTGCTGGAGACTCCAGAAATGGACACAGTACTTCAGGTGGGGTCTCAATCAGAGCAGAGAAGAGGGGGAGAATCATTTCCCTTGACCTGCTGGCCACATTTCTTTTGATATATAACCCATGATATGTTTGACTTCCTGGGTTATGAAAACACATTGCTGGCTGATGTTCAGTTTTTCATTCACCAGTATCCCCAAATCCTTCCTGGTAGAGCTGCTCTTAATCCCTTAAGCCTGTATCAATACTGAGAGTTGCTCTGACCCCCGTGCAGTACCGTGTACTTGGCAGTGTTGAACCTCATGAGGTGATCAACATAAGATGTTCTTGAGTGAACTTGTGGGCTCACTCCTTGAGCTTGTGCAGGTCCCTCTGGATGGTATCCCGATCCCATCCCGCGTGTGTGTCAACCACATCACTTGGCTCTTTAGATCATATCCAAATTTGTTGGATGCACTGGATCCGACTGGCAATGTCACTGATGAGGATAGTGTTCAATCAGTAATAAACAATAGTGGTACCAGTACAGACCTCTTAGGGACACCACTCATCTCTGATCTCCATCCAGACATTGAGCTGTTGACCACTACTCTCTGAATGCAAACATCCAGCCAATTCCTTACCCATGAAACAGTCCACCCATAAAATCCCATCCTCAAATTATAGAGATAGATGTTGTGGGGGACTGTGTCAAGGGCTTTGCAGAAGTCCACATAAATGACATCTCTAGCCCTTCACTTGTCCACTGTTGTAGTCACTCCATCATAGAAGGCCACTTGATTGGGCAGAACTTGTGCTTGGTGAAGCCATCCTGGCTGACTCAAATCATATCGCTGACCTCCATGTGACTTAGCACAGCTCGCAGGAGGATCTGTTCCAGGCATACAGGTAAGACTGACAACTCAGTAGTCTCCAGATTCATTCTTTCTACCCTTGTTATAAGTGGAGCCCCTCAGTATACTATCCCAGTTTTTGAGAAATAGCACAAAAAGTAAGGGAATGCTCCACCGAATCTCTTCCACTGTGCATTGCCCTGAATTGCATGTAATTATACTTCATATGGGTTTTCCTGATATGAAATAGATAATTTTGCTCTTTGCTCTGATGCAACCAGTATAATATGACTTTCAGACTTGAACTTGATTTAAAATTGAAATTCTGAAAAGCTCTCAGGATTTTGAGATAGAGGTTTTGTGTAGTCGTGAAGATAAGAGCATTGCTGTATACATGTGAAGCAGTGTTATGCAAGGGACAGCAAGCAACAAATTTAAAGATGCAATATAGCATGGTCTGGCTTTTAAACTGAAGTGACCATTCAGTGATGCCATCTTTCCAGCTGCAAGGCCTGATTGAGTTGTTTTAATGTGATTTTTGAGTTGTCAATGTTTTTCTGAATTGAAGTGTACATTAGCAAACAGGAAGTTTCTATCTAAATGCTGGGCTCTGAACTTTCCAAGGTGAAATAAAGATTAACTAGTAAATACATTTTCCTTGTGTCTCAGCCTGAAGGAAAGCTTTTCAGGAAGAAAGATACTTACTGGAAAAGAATGTCTGGTCTTACTATCTTCAAGATTTCTCTGATGGCAAGTAAAAACATTATCATGAGTTGTGTCACTGATTATATTTCAGTGGACAGAACAGGGCAAATTCTTAGTGGTGGGACCTATTGGAGTTGAAGGTGATGATGGAGCTGCAGAGGAACAAAAAGAAAAAATAAAAATAAGGAAAGAAACTATGCAGATAAGAGAATAGCACAACAGGAGAGAAAGAGAAATTGTGTTAACATGTTGGGGAAACATGTTTCCTGGCTAAGCAAGAGTGAAAGAGACAATGCGACAGATAATAAACGATAACCAGAAAACATACTTACAGTACAAAGTGTTCATTCTGCCTTGATCTTTCTGCTCATGTAACAGGAAGTTTCCATGTAGGACGAGAAACTTAGGTATCTGTTTTTGTACTCTAGACCATGGATCACCCTTAAAAATAAAGCATGGTTTTCAACCAAGAATTAGATTTGACATCAGTGAAGAAACAGTAGCATGGGGTGGTATATCAGTAGCTAACAGTCCGCTAAAGTAAGAAAATGCAAGTCAATCAGTGGGGTTTTTTTTTAGGTTGAGAGCAAGAAATATCCTTGGAGAGAAGATCTGTATTCTGATGTATCAAGATGAGAGGGACATTTCCTTTCCAAGTGAGGAAGGTTTGAAAAGTTGTCCCATTTCCTCTTATTTTGCCTGTAGATTTAGTTTTCAGTGCAGAAGTAAACTTCAGTTTAAAGAGAAAAATTCTCAATAGAGACAATAAGGAACACTGCTATCGGATTAAGGGAAAGTCTATAACAATGGAGTTCTGATAGGCTTATTGCTTATGCTATTTATTGGTCTTCATTAAAGTTTTATGCAATAGAGAGGAAATTTAGACAGCATTGCTAGAAGAGGTGTATCTTGATAGAGCTTCTAATGTCACGTGTAACACCTTTGTAAATTAGCCTGAGTAGAAAATATAGCATACTTATTCCCAGCAGTCTTCACATTGAATTCAAGAGTGAAGATACAGGCTTTATTCTTATCTTGCTTCACTAATGTAAAGCAGCAATACTGTCAAAGGTATTTGCATTGTAGTTACACTGCTGTCAAAGTAAATGCTGGAGTAAATGAGATCAGAAGCAATCTCAATAATGAATGATTGTGTTGGGAAGAGTACTGGGAAAAGAAAGAAGGTCTTGAAGCTAACTTACAATTGTTGCCAACCTGCCTTAGGCATGGGTTTAAGATGGCACCCTTCCTTGACTGTTGTTAGTGTTGAGGAAAAAGGTGTATTAGAAGTTTGTTGTCATCCTTGAAAGACGTGATCTTTTGTGACTTTTCAAGCATTCTGAGAATGAAATGTGTGGCTTGGGAGGGTGTTTACTGCTTAATTGGATTACTCAGTTGCTGATCTTTGCCTAGTAAAGGTATACCTAGTAAATGTGGTTTGAGTTCCTGCTTTCTTATATTTTCTTTAATCTTTATTAGTTTCATACATTGAAAAATTTTATGAAATACATGTTTTATAAAATACAGTTTCTGTTGCTATTACTTCCAACATTCCTTTCAAAAACATCCTTGGGAATAGTTTATTATCAGCAAATAGATTTATTAGTTGGTGCTAGCAGTTCTTGTTGATTCTTGACATCATGAATATGATTTTATTGAAAAAAAATTACTAAAGAAATAAGAATAGGTAATATTGATAGCAATTTTTTATTGCCTTGTTGTTGGCAGTGATATTAAAAGTCATCAAACACCATTAGCTTTCTTTCGTGGCAGTATTTAATCCCATCTGTGGTGGTTTTATTACAAATTTAGCAATTTTGGAGAAGAGATTCCGAGAGAAGCCACAAACACACCCCAAAATGAAGAAAACACACAAATATCACAGTTTATTCCGCACACACACAAAACCCAACAAGTAAAGTGCAAACAGACAAACAAATTAAGTTTCCCAGGGCCCGTTTTGGGATGAGGATGCTCTGGAGATAGTGCTTGTCTCTCTCTGAGCCCCCGGAGAGACGCCGGAGTAATTAGAAGAAGCATGTGGCCGGTCTGAGGACCCCCATAGCAGTGCGAGCTTCTGCCCGGCTTTGACTGAAGGAAAACTCAAGAAAATTAGAAACCGTGCGCAACCCCCTCCTTCCCCTTCTCGTTAGCCCAAGGAGGGATTTAGTGCTAATGGAAGAAGAGATGTGGTCTTCGGACCCCGGGGAATAGCTGCAGATAACCACCAGACCACCTGCCTCCTGGGGGAAAGGAAAACCACAAAAGAAAAAAGAAAAAAAAATGAAAGGGAAGTAACAACACTCCTCTGCGAGGAAAGAAAATCCGCCTCCCAGAAATTCATGAGGAAGAATGCAATTCCGAGAAAAAGGAAATCCACCCCACCATAAAGAGAAAAGGAAAAAGGAAAGAAAGAAAAAAACTGATCACTAAAAATGTGNCTGCGGGGCAGCCTCGGCCCCGGAGCGTCCCCCGCGCACCCCTGCGGATGCAGGCGGCCCCGTTCCCAGCGCAGCCCTGCGAGTGCGGGACAGCCCCGGCGGCGGCACAGCCCCAGGAGCACGGGACAGCCCCGGTGCCGGCGCAGCCCCCCTGGCAGCCCTGTTCCCGACGCGGTCCCACGAGCGTAGGACAGCCCTGGCGCCGGCACAGCCCCGGGAGCGCAGGAAAACCCTGGCACCAGCGCAGCCCCCCGGCGGCCCTGTTTCCGACGTGGTCCCCGCGCGCCCGTGCCCAGCGGGGAATGGGGGGAACGTTTTTTATTTCCTAACCCACAACACATCCATGTGTTGCCATAAGGAGAAATGGGTATAAATAAAGGGAGCTTGACTTACTAGTTTCAATTAATATTTATACTGATGTTGGAATAAAACAGTCCCTTACAATAGTGTGGAGCTGAGTAGGAAAACTGAGCTGAGAGCTGCACATATATTAGTAGAGAGGAAAGAGAATGAAGATGCATGAAGAATTACGAGTTGTGTTAAACTCTAAGAACTTCAGCATGCAATAAAGTACCTTTCAGTTTGGCTTTTTGGACAAAGCCTTGTAACCTACAGTAAAAACAATGTCTAGATAGGAGTTGCCTGTACTTTCTAAGAGGTTCTCTATGCATGTATGTTGTTTGTATGTGTGGGCTTTTTTGTGTGTAAGATGATGAAAATGGTATTCTGGACTGAGAAGTGCCACATCAAAAGACAGAACTTATTGATACATAGGTCAGTCATGAATCTTTGTTTAGGGTCAAAATTAGTAGTTTGGCCTTTTAACTGGGAATAAGGTTTTGTGAATTGCAAGGAATATTAAACCATATTGTAGACATTTGAGTTGTTTCATCAGATTTGATGAGACAGCAGTGGATTATGAGTCTAAAATAAACCACCTAATTATAGGTAGCATTTAAGGCCCCAATTAAAAGGATGGGAAAATTGCATTCAAAATTGCGCTTTTAATATTAGAACAAGATATTTATACAGTGGAAATAGGGAATAAGCTAAATAGATGTCTTGCATTTTTTTTGTGGTTATTCATCTGTAAATGATGTTACAAAAAGCCTTATAAAATCAGAGCATAAAAATTCCCTTTATAGATGGAAAAAAATGAAGCAGGTAAAAAAGTTATTGTCAGTAATATTTGCAGTGAAGAATTTGTTCTGTAGGATCAACTGTAGTAAATTAGAAGATATATCTTAAAATTTGTGTTTTGTGCTAATATTATTTATAAAATGTGTCAAGGACATGGAAAAACATCAGACCCTGTTTATTTACTGAATCATATGGTGAAACTCATCTAGTGATTGCAGCATATGTGCTTACTTCTAATTACGTATGTTCTATTTATGGTCAGTTGGATACTTTTGAACACAGTTCATTTTACTGTAATGCAGGTATCTAAAAGAGATCAGGTATATAACATTCCAGAACAACATTTTACTTTCTATTGTTTATTAGAGGAGTCTAGAAGATGTGTCAATGGCAAATTTCCAACATTAGACTGCCAACATCTCATCCTCGGAATGAAAATATGCAACAGCTACAAATAGATTTAGTAGAAAATCAAACAGAGAAAAGCATGAGGGAGTATGCTCATGATGTCCTAGTCTTCATTTTACAATGTATTTTACATTCCTGTGCTGTCCAGCAGACACAGCATAAGGGACTTTATGGTCTTTTGTGGTTAAGAATCTGGTAGATTGGACTGGCAGGTCTGACACAAAATTGATACTCAAAGAAAGTGATTTGGCAAAATAGGAAGACAAAACAGGACATATATCAGGATGTTGTGCTTAAACCTTCAATCATTCCACTGTCATTTTGAAGAAAAAAAGTGAATCTGACAGCAGCAGATTCTATAATAGTAAGAAAATTAAATTAAGTCCTTTGCAAGGTCTAGTATCAGTAGTATAATTGGATTTTGCTTATACAATATATCTATATAATTGACACAAAGTTATATGAGCTATTTTTTACTTTGGCCATATGTTCAAGGAAGAAGGAATTTGTACCAACAGAAAGAAAATTGAATTCATATATAGATATCAGTAAAAAAAAGACTGGTGTTGAGAATCAAGAGAATCTCTTCAGAGAAGAGAATTTTATGTGTACTGTAACAATATGTAAAGAACACATGTATTCTATCATTTGTTTTCCTCCCATCTGGAAAAACTTTCTAGTCCCTTGTGTTTTTTCCTACTTGTTTCATCTCAAATGGTAGAAAAGTTTCAACTGAAAACTGGGAAGGTCCAAAGCAAAGTGCAGGTAGTGTCTGCATCAAGGTTCTCCTATTGCATTGCTAGCAACTTACTTATATAATAGCAGTGGGGCACACTAGCAAATAGGGGGAACCATATTTGCTTTTCCCTATTTATTTAAAAATAGCCAGAATCGGAATTTTAAAATGGTTGAAAAGTTTCATCTGTAATACTGGTCTTCCTTCTCTACTTTACAGGCCAGCATAATAATACAGAACATAGATTTTCTTAAAATTACAAAAAAAAAATTCATTATGTGAATTATGTGGTTAATTATTTAGTTTATCTTCCAGTTCTCGGATTGAATCTTTGATATACTTCATGATATTGCTAAAGTTGTGATTGCTACGAAGACACAAGTTGAAGGCCTGTATAACTGATGGCCAGATAATGATATTTGTTCTCCCCCTGGGCTGCACAGCTGCAAATTTGTAACACAGTGCTTAGGCCACACGCTTCAAG
>VYZS01094539.1:39406-64418 GCA_013400695.1 Neodrepanis coruscans | reverse complement strand
CACAACCAGTATTTTATGAATCACTGCTTATTTTCTACTTTTAACATGATGCCTGTTGTACCATCAAAACCTAAGACAACATATTCCACTCAAACAATTTGAAGTCAATATTGAGGTACAGATAGGAATTTTCAAAGGATAAAACGTTACTTTTATTTTCCTATCATATGAAGCTTAACAAGGGAAAGTGCTAGATTCTTCACCTGGTACACGGTGACCCTGGTTGTGTGTATAGATAAGGGAACAAGAGGCAGTTTTAAACATCACCTCCTATGGGCACAAGAGCAGGCAACTCCAAAATCTTGGAAGTCAAGCAGAAGAGGTAGAAAGCCAGCTTGGCTAAAAAGGAATCTTCTCTTGGAAATAAGGCAAAAAGGGAGGTGTATGCCCAGTGGAAACAAGGTTAGGTGGCATGGGAAGAATACAGAGATGCTGTTTGCCAATGTAGGGAGAAAATCTGTGCATCCAAAGATGAACTGGAGTTGAAGCTAGCCAGACATGTGGGAGACAATATAGTTTTTCATATATATTAATGACTATAGGCAGTGTAGAAATAACATCAGCCTGTTACACGATGAGGTTGGTCACCTCACAAACACTGACAGAGACAAGGCAGAGGTGTCTAAGGCTTTCTTTGCCTCTGTCTTCAACACAGATGACAGACCAAGGGGATCTCAGTGCCCTCAGCTGAAGGACCGTGACCCTGAAATTGTGCGGGATCTGCTGCTCCAGCTGGATTTCTACCAATCTACGGGGCCTGATGGGATTCATCCAAGAATCATAAAGAGCTAGTTGATGTCATCACAAAACATCTCTCAATGATTTCTAAGCGGTCTTTAGAATACAGAGAGGTCCAAGCTCAATGGAAGCTGGTAAACGTTGTCCCAGTTTTCAAGAAGGGCAAGAAGGAGGACCCTGGAAACTACAAGCCCATCATTCTCATTTCAGTACCTGGTAAAATCATGGAGATTATTCTGGGAGGTACTGAAAAACGCCCGCAGAATAATGCCGTCATCAGTCACAGCCAGCACAGCTTCATGAGGAGAAAATCCTGCTTGTAAAACCTGATTTCCTTCTACTTCAGAGGAACCCACCTAGCTGACACAGGAAAGCCAGTTGATGTAATCTTGGACCTTAGCAAAGCTTTAGATACTGCCTCTCACAGTATCCTTCTGGACAAAAAATTATGTGATGGGTGAGCAACTGGCTCACAGGTTGGGCTCAAAAAGTTAGAGTGAACAGGTTACATCAGGCTCTAGCAGGGTTCCACAGGGCTCCAACCTCAGCTCAGCACTCTTCAGCATCTTTAGTAATTTGGACACAGGATCAAACGGATACTAAGTTTGCTGACTACACTAAATTGGGATGAGATGTTGACTCCCCCAAAGGCAGGGAGAGGGCAGAGAGGCCTTCATGGATTAGAGGGATGAGCAATGACCAACCGTGTAAAGTTTAACAAGGGAAAGTGCCAGATTCTGCACCTGGTACAGGGCAACCCTGGTTGTGGGTACAGACTAGGCAACAAGAGGCTGGAGAGCAGTGCTGTGGGAAGGGACCTGGGGCGGGTCCTAGTAGATGCCAAGTTAGCAGTGCCCTGGCAGCCAGGAGGGCCAATCACGTCCTGGGGGACAACAGGCAAAGCATCACCAGCCAGTCAAGGAAGGTGACTGTCCCGCTCTGCACTGGTGTGGCCTCACCTTGAATATTGTGGGCAGTTTTGGGTGCCACAATGTAAGATATTAAATTCTTNAACAAGAGGCAGTTTTAAACATCACCTCCTATGGGCACAAGAGCAGGCAACTCCAAAATCTTGGAAGTCAAGCAGAAGAGGTAGAAAGCCAGCTTGGCTAAAAAGGAATCTTCTCTTGGAAATAAGGCAAAAAGGGAGGTGTATGCCCAGTGGAAACAAGGTTAGGTGGCATGGGAAGAATACAGAGATGCTGTTTGCCAATGTAGGGAGAAAATCTGTGCATCCAAAGATGAACTGGAGTTGAAGCTAGCCAGACATGTGGGAGACAATATAGTTTTTCATATATATTAATGACTATAGGCAGTGTAGAAATAACATCAGCCTGTTACACGATGAGGTTGGTCACCTCACAAACACTGACAGAGACAAGGCAGAGGTGTCTAAGGCTTTCTTTGCCTCTGTCTTCAACACAGATGACAGACCAAGGGGATCTCAGTGCCCTCAGCTGAAGGACCGTGACCCTGAAATTGTGCGGGATCTGCTGCTCCAGCTGGATTTCTACCAATCTACGGGGCCTGATGGGATTCATCCAAGAATCATAAAGAGCTAGTTGATGTCATCACAAAACATCTCTCAATGATTTCTAAGCGGTCTTTAGAATACAGAGAGGTCCAAGCTCAATGGAAGCTGGTAAACGTTGTCCCAGTTTTCAAGAAGGGCAAGAAGGAGGACCCTGGAAACTACAAGCCCATCATTCTCATTTCAGTACCTGGTAAAATCATGGAGATTATTCTGGGAGGTACTGAAAAACGCCCACAGAATAATGCCGTCATCAGTCACAGCCAGCACAGCTTCATGAGGAGAAAATCCTGCTTGTAAAACCTGATTTCCTTCTACTTCAGAGGAACCCACCTAGCTGACACAGGAAAGCCAGTTGATGTAATCTTGGACCTTAGCAAAGCTTTAGATACTGCCTCTCACAGTATCCTTCTGGACAAAAAATTATGTGATGGGTGAGCAACTGGCTCACAGGTTGGGCTCAAAAAGTTAGAGTGAACAGGTTACATCAGGCTCTAGCAGGGTTCCACAGGGCTCCAACCTCAGCTCAGCACTCTTCAGCATCTTTAGTAATTTGGACACAGGATCAAACGGATACTAAGTTTGCTGACTACACTAAATTGGGATGAGATGTTGACTCCCCCAAAGGCAGGGAGAGGGCAGAGAGGCCTTCATGGATTAGAGGGATGAGCAATGACCAACCGTGTAAAGTTTAACAAGGGAAAGTGCCAGATTCTGCACCTGGTACAGGGCAACCCTGGTTGTGGGTACAGACTAGGCAACAAGAGGCTGGAGAGCAGTGCTGTGGGAAGGGACCTGGGGCGGGTCCTAGTAGATGCCAAGTTAGCAGTGCCCTGGCAGCCAGGAGGGCCAATCACGTCCTGGGGGACAACAGGCAAAGCATCACCAGCCAGTCAAGGAAGGTGACTGTCCCGCTCTGCACTGGTGTGGCCTCACCTTGAATATTGTGGGCAGTTTTGGGTGCCACAATGTAAGATATTAAATTCTTAGAGAGTGTCCAAAGGAGGGCCATGTGAAGTGGAGGATAGTGAAGGGTCTGGAGGGGAAGGTCTACGAGTAGCAGCTGATATAATTTGTTTTGTTCAGCCTAAAGAAGGGTGAGGGGAGACCGCATTGCAGACTTCAACATCCTCATGACAGGAAGCTGAGGGGCAGGCACTGATCTTGTCACTCTCATGACCACTGACAGGACCCAAGGAAATGGAACGGCATGAAGTTGGGTAAGAGGAGGTTTAGGTCAGATATCAGGAAAAGGTTTTTCACCCAGAGGATGGTTGAGCACTGGAACAGGCTCCCCAGGGAAATGGTCACAGCACGAAGCCTGACGGAGTTCGAGAAGCATTTCAACAATATTCTTGGGCACATGGTGTGATTATTGCTGGGCGCTGCACAGGGCCAGGAGCATACCAATGATACCTAAAAGTCCCTTCTAACACAGTATATTCTATGACACTATGANGAGACAAGGCAGAGGTGTCTAAGGCTTTCTTTGCCTCTGTCTTCAACACAGATGACAGACCAAGGGGATCTCAGTGCCCTCAGCTGAAGGACCGTGACCCTGAAATTGTGCGGGATCTGCTGCTCCAGCTGGATTTCTACCAATCTACGGGGCCTGATGGGATTCATCCAAGAATCATAAAGAGCTAGTTGATGTCATCACAAAACATCTCTCAATGATTTCTAAGCGGTCTTTAGAATACAGAGAGGTCCAAGCTCAATGGAAGCTGGTAAACGTTGTCCCAGTTTTCAAGAAGGGCAAGAAGGAGGACCCTGGAAACTACAAGCCCATCATTCTCATTTCAGTACCTGGTAAAATCATGGAGATTATTCTGGGAGGTACTGAAAAACGCCCACAGAATAATGCCGTCATCAGTCACAGCCAGCACAGCTTCATGAGGAGAAAATCCTGCTTGTAAAACCTGATTTCCTTCTACTTCAGAGGAACCCACCTAGCTGACACAGGAAAGCCAGTTGATGTAATCTTGGACCTTAGCAAAGCTTTAGATACTGCCTCTCACAGTATCCTTCTGGACAAAAAATTATGTGATGGGTGAGCAACTGGCTCACAGGTTGGGCTCAAAAAGTTAGAGTGAACAGGTTACATCAGGCTCTAGCAGGGTTCCACAGGGCTCCAACCTCAGCTCAGCACTCTTCAGCATCTTTAGTAATTTGGACACAGGATCAAACGGATACTAAGTTTGCTGACTACACTAAATTGGGATGAGATGTTGACTCCCCCAAAGGCAGGGAGAGGGCAGAGAGGCCTTCATGGATTAGAGGGATGAGCAATGACCAACCGTGTAAAGTTTAACAAGGGAAAGTGCCAGATTCTGCACCTGGTACAGGGCAACCCTGGTTGTGGGTACAGACTAGGCAACAAGAGGCTGGAGAGCAGTGCTGTGGGAAGGGACCTGGGGCGGGTCCTAGTAGATGCCAAGTTAGCAGTGCCCTGGCAGCCAGGAGGGCCAATCACGTCCTGGGGGACAACAGGCAAAGCATCACCAGCCAGTCAAGGAAGGTGACTGTCCCGCTCTGCACTGGTGTGGCCTCACCTTGAATATTGTGGGCAGTTTTGGGTGCCACAATGTAAGATATTAAATTCTTAGAGAGTGTCCAAAGGAGGGCCATGTGAAGTGGAGGATAGTGAAGGGTCTGGAGGGGAAGGTCTACGAGTAGCAGCTGATATAATTTGTTTTGTTCAGCCTAAAGAAGGGTGAGGGGAGACCGCATTGCAGACTTCAACATCCTCATGACAGGAAGCTGAGGGGCAGGCACTGATCTTGTCACTCTCATGACCACTGACAGGACCCAAGGAAACGGAACGGCATGAAGTTGGGTAAGAGGAGGTTTAGGTCAGATATCAGGAAAAGGTTTTTCACCCAGAGGATGGTTGAGCACTGGAACAGGCTCCCCAGGGAAATGGTCACAGCACGAAGCCTGACGGAGTTCGAGAAGCATTTCAACAATATTCTTGGGCACATGGTGTGATTATTGCTGGGCGCTGCACAGGGCCAGGAGCATACCAATGATACCTAAAAGTCCCTTCTAACACAGTATATTCTATGACACTATGAAACACTTGACTCCTTACTTGTACCCTTGTCAAATTTCATATGAGGATATAAGAAAGGTTTGATGTTCAAATATAAAAACACAAAAAACATGCGTCTATGCAGAAGTCCAGTTCACTCATGCTTGAGAAGATGATAAAATCTAGTGAGTTTCAGTCCTGGTCAAAGCTCTCCAAAGTAAACTGAACACACCCATGGATGAGAGCAAGTTTCTAAACAAGTCTTCCATATGAGATCCACTCTACGATACCTCCTACACATATTTTATCCAAGACAGGAGAAAACAAATACACCCTGAAGTCAAATACCCTAACTGATCCAGATACTCTTCTTTCTTTGCACATACATAAAGAATATAAGTAATTCTGTGTTGCATATCAATGTGTTTAGAAATGCTGCATAAACAGCCCTCAATATAAAATATACTCACATCCTTTCAAATATAGGATTTTCCACAGTCTACATCTAAAAGAGGTGAAGCCAAAGAGCTGGCATGCACTCCTTTCTGGAATACAATAAAAAGAACTATGCAACATCTTCACAAGCCTCAGCACAGCAACAGCTTTGCTAGTATTTTGCACAAATTATGGCATCACTGAAGTCTCACACTTATGTGCTCTTCCAGTGCCATCTGCTGTACAGCGAATTTAGACAGCCTAGCAAGAGACATCTCTAGAAATTCTTCTGGCAGGTATTGCAACTATAAACAAACTATAAACTATGCCAATGTACTCCCAAAGCCTGGTGGCTATGTACGCAGAGACACCTGGATCACACAGACTGAAAATGGGAAATTAATCAAATCCAAAAGGAGAATGAGATCTTAACGCCTAGAATAATGAGGCAGAAGGAGATTCTGGCTTAGGAACTTTGATCAAGAAGTCTACATC
The DNA here is from genome assembly GCA_013400695.1 of Neodrepanis coruscans. Lineage (NCBI taxonomy): Eukaryota > Metazoa > Chordata > Aves > Passeriformes > Philepittidae > Neodrepanis > Neodrepanis coruscans. The sequence continues at coordinate 58,188 of VYZS01094539.1, read as the reverse complement.
TTGCAGTCTTTAATGTTATGCAGGTCTGGACAAAGACTATCAGATTACTACCCAGCAAACACCTTGTTGCCTTTGTAGACATAAAAATAACGAAAACTAAATTTGCACACATTGTTTTGAAGAGCAACATTTATTAATCACATACAAATGTGAAATCATTAGGAAAGATAATGCGAAGATTTGACTTTACAGGATTTCTCAGAAATCTGAAAAGCAGGCCATGCAGTCATATATTAATTATTACAGTGGTCAGCACTGATGTATGAAAAATTATGTAAGTTTTTTAAAAGTATATATAAATCAGCTTCTGCAAATCTAATTTGAATATTCCAACACTTCAGAGTAGTTTCAGTTTGATGTCACAAAATGGTTTCAGTAGATTGTAATCACACAACTATCTTAAAACAGTCTTAAAAAGTACACCATAAGAAGTTTCACTACATTTATAGGGTCTTTATTAATTTCTTAGCTATTTCACACTTTTAGGTTAGGCACACTGATTTCCTGAGACAAGTACTATAAACAATGCTGCCAAAATGCACTACTACAGAAATTAATCAGGATTAACTTTCAAAAGTTCGGACAGAAAACATCATACTGGAAACATACAGCAAAATACAACTCATGGTTGAACAAAAAATTGCCCTTAAAAAATTTAACAGACATACCATCACAAAAATGACTCGAAACTTTTAACCAACGCTATTTCAGATAAATTTTCTAAAATAAATGTTAATCTGCTTATTCATTTCCATAAAGTGAAACAGTTGAGCATTGAACTTGTTCTTTTTGAATGCACAGCTATATCATTCCTGAAAAGTCTGGCTGCCCATTAGAAATATGTAAACTCTACTCTTATACTGAATCATGATAAGACTTACATCATTTACAACTTCAATTTATTGTATTTTAACAATTTGTTAACAATTGTATGTTAACAATTATTTATATTGAGAAAATAACTAAAAATACCTTGAAAGTTAAAACATTTCTGCAGTCCTGGGCATGACAAGCACTAGGTTCTCATTGCAGTCAGATAGTGAAGCCTAGTCTAATTATCTGCAAAAATATGAGGTGTCATTCTCCAGCTGCCCCCAAATTCTCACTGAAATATATTCATGCAATCTTTGGAAGAGCATGTCAAAACCAGTAGCTTAAGGTAATACAGATTTCAAGGGCTTTATTTGGGAAACTCCTAAGTGCCTAAATTTTCTCCAAAGCACCTAAATCTATTAATGTGAATTACTAAGAAGCTGTTCTCCATACCTGTTCCCATCAACTTTACCTCAATACTGAAGTCTGTATAACTAGAAGTTGTTTTCAAACCAGTGCACAAAGTACTGATCCAAGGTATTTCCTTCTACATACTTGCAGTTTAGCCTATAGGAGTACAGAAACTACTTATAACAGCGGTTCAATATCTATTTCAAACACCACCAGTTTCTGAGAGAACATACACACTGCATGGTAGCTTTTGGCTTTTTCACTATACATGTCATTAGCATACTCAAGATTGTGAGGTCTTTCCCTTTCCCTGACCTTCAAGTACATTCCTACATTGTATTGCTTTTTAGTAAGAAGAGTCTTTAAGTGAAGTAATCTAAACTTCATTGCATACTCTTATACCCTGAAAACAAAAAAAGGTATATTGTTCTAGTGTGGCTTGTTTGCTAATGGATGAACACTGTCCTAATATGATTCAAAATTTTACAAAAGCCCTTCTGACCTGCATACCTGCTTTTCTAGTGAGTGAGAAGCTCAGATGTACATCTTCATATAAAATTGGAACATGAAAAAAACAGATGAGAAGCTCATCTGACAGTACATTATACTTACATCAGGAGCACTTAAAGCCTCCTGTTTTTAAGATACCTAATCAAAGACCTGAACAGAGTAGATGTTATTCACCACAAATTTAAATTTCTACCCTCTAAGATCTGAGCAGCTGAGAAAAGTATGGTCAGATTCTCTATAGGCCAATATTATTTAACAGGTTTTACACTGATTACAATTTCAAACAAAGAAACAAACCAACCAACAGTAAGTCATGTAATTTAGTCATATAATTTCTCCTATCTTTTTTCCTCCTTTTACAAAGCTTAAAGAGAAAACAGTCCATGGGCACTAATGTTCTAAGACAGTACAGAGTAACCCTAATCACTATGAGCAACCTTCAACCTACATTGGAAATATGCAGAAAAGTGGGGTAAAATAATAATAAAAACTTGACACAATGGAATTATCCTTCACCACCATTAGTGGAATTAAATGTATGCAAAACCAGGAACAGAGACACTGAAAAAGTCCAAATACCTTGACTGCTTGTCTCTGGCCTGCTGCTGAAAAAGGATGCCCCTTAACATCTGGATTTCTCTGACTTACTTCTTATTTTTTCATTTTTTTTTCTTTGAACACGACTTAATCCATGGCTGCTTGCAGTAAGTCCTGTTCTTCTTTCCCATATTTGGTTGCAGGACAGAATATTTTTATCTGATTGGTAGTTTTCCTCTGGGGAGTAACTGAAGAGTGTTAAATGGCATCTCTATTATGTATATATATAGTCTTGTAATTACAGTAGTTTCATCGCTACAATAGCCATAACCAGTTACTTACAGTAACATCTCCCTTACCCAAGGATGACTGATTGGGATGCATGTCTGCTCCCAGGCTATCACAGACACCATAACCTGGTATGTGTTTAACTAAAGTCAGCAGCAGCTGGTATCAGCTCAAGAACATACACAGTATCGCAATACTAGAGTTGGTGTCAGAGCAGGAAACTCCAGCGGAGCTGGGTGGATGACATCCAGCAACCACTTCAGCCACTCCTGCTAGATCTCTCACAAACTGGTAATCACTAACCAAACCAGTAACCAAACAAACTGTACTTTTAATACACTTAATAAAAGAAAGGCACAAGTACCACCTTTCGTCACTTTCTTTTGAGTAGCCTTATGATAATAAAGTATACTGCTAGCAAATTTTTTCACGAATGATGAAAAAATACCAGTAAAAAGAAAGCCACAATTTGGCTCTAAGACCCCAATGAACTGACAGTGAGGGGAAAAGGAGCAAACAAAAATAATCGAGGAGATTAGATAGGAGACTTATCTATGTCAAGCCACTGAAAAAGATAAATTTGGAACATTTTTTATGAAACAACTGAGAGAAGTCACTAAAGCAACTTGATTTGTGCTTGCATTTCATTGCAGGAAACATTTGCTTATAGTGCTCACACAGCTGTGCAGAAGCGGACGAAGAATGAAAATAATGCTCAGTCAGATTCTGTTTTTATTTTTTACTGTTTCACAAGACTGCAGCAGCCAGCCTTGCAGTGACCTGTTTGTCAGCAAAAAGTGTAGCTTCATAAGTGAAGGGTAGACTGCCTGGGAGATAATGTATGAGAATGCCTTTCTGAGTAAGGGTCCATCTCCCTTCTCCACCCTGATGGAAAGTGGATACACCAAAATGTTTTTCCTCCATTGTAAGGTATAGCGGTACCCTCAGCATGATAACAAGGAAGATTTTATGTTTATCCAAGATATTTATGCAATCCTCTTAAACCATACCACACTTATGCTAGGGCAGTGAAAAGTTATAATGCTCTACAAACAAGTGTTTCATTTATCAATAAGGACTAACATCACACTCAGTAAAAAGGAATAAATTTTAAAACAATTTCACCCTAAGATTTATATAAAGTTAGCCATAGAAACCAGTACACACTTTACAATAATAAACTGCATTTGGCAAGGAACAGATTCAGTGCCTACCTATTCGAGAAGAACAAAAGCGTTTGGAATTGATACACTTAAAACAAAAGAAAGAATGGAAAACACACTTAGTAAAACCCAAAATATTGAATTTCTGTGCTTCTTTTTAGTAAGAAGTACGCACAAATGTTTAAATCCTGAACGTGTATTGAAAAGAACAGAACTTTCCTAATTGTATAGATGCAGGTACAAAAAAAACAGTTCTGAATGTACTTTTGTTTCTGAATGTCAATGCATTTCAAAGTGTAATTTTAGAAATTATGTTCATCCATTCAAAGCATATACCAGAAAGACAGAAATAATAAAGCAGACCACTTTCTCAAATTGATTTTAGTGGTCAGCAATAATCTGACCACTTGTAATAATATCATCGTGAGAAACAGTTTTTCAGCCCTTCCCAAAAAATGGAAAGAAAACACTCTGCAGACATGCAACAACTAAATATTACCACTTCACATTGACTTATACTGATTTTAGTTTCACTTTCAAAGTTCAGGCTAGTATTTCTACAGCAGCCAGAGAAATGCTACTGTGTGTAATGCTACACTACTGTGTGTAACTTCCAAAACATGAACAAAACCAGCTGAAAAGGACCTGCTGCCAAGAGATAATTTGATGAGAAGACATAAAACAGGTACCATGAATGACCTTTTCTACAGTGCTATCAGAACAGACATTCAACTTCTCAGGCCAAATCTCTGTCACCAATCAACCCCACAATACATGGGGCACATACCAACAGGCAATACAGAAATATGCCACTCAACTGACACATGTACATGCATTACACACTTGTTTCCTGCATCCAGGGGAAAAAAAAAGGATGACACTGTGAGGGGAAAGAAGAAAATAGAGAAAAAGAGACATCTTGTCCCATATGATAATATTGTGAAAATAATTATTCTGGGAGGTATAGAAAAACACCTGAAAGACAATGCAGTCATTGGCCACAGCCAGCACAGCTTCATGAAAGCAAAATCCTGATTATCAAACCTGGTTTGCTTCTCTGACAAGGCAGCCCACTGAGTTGATCACAGGAAGCCAGTTGATGTAATCTTTTTGGATTTCAGCAAACCTTTTAGACAAAATATCCGGCATACAGCTGGATAACCATATTACATGGTGGGTGAGCAAGTGGCTCACAGGTCAGGCATGAAGAATTGCAGTGAATGGGGTGACATCAGGCTGGCATTTGGTCACTAGTGGGGTTCCACGGGGCTCCATCTTAGGCCTCGTGCTCTGCAACATTTTTGTATTTGACTTGTATACAGGACTGGAAGAGATACTAAGTAAGTTTGCAAATGATACAAAACTGGGATGAGCTGTTACTTCCTCAAAGACAGAGAGGTCCTTCAGAGACCTTGATAGATTGGAGAGATGGGCAATCACCAATCGTATGAAATTTAACAAGGGAAAGTTCCAGATACTGCACCTGGGATGGGGCAACTGTGGATGTTTATACAGACTGGGGAATGAGATGCTGGAAAGCAGTGCCATGGAAAGGGACCTGGGGGATCCCTGTTGATGGCAAGTTGAATATGAGTCAGCAGTGCCCTGGCAGCCAGGAGGGCCAACCGTGTCTTGGGGGGCATCAGGCAAAGCATCACCAGCTGGTCGAGGGAGGGGATTGTCCCACTCTGCTCTGCACTGGTGTGGCCTCACCTTGAATATCATGGCAGTTTTGGGTGTCACAATATAAGAAGGCTATAAAGCTATTTGAAAGCATCCAAAGGAGGCAATGAAGACAGTTAAGGGCCTTGAGGGGAACCCATATGAGGAACGTACTTGGTCTGTTCAGCCTGGAGAAGGGGAGACTGAGGGGAGACCTCATTGCACTCTACAACTTCCTCACAGTGGGAAGTGGAAGGGCAGGCAATGATCTCTTCCCTCTGGTCACCAGTGACAGGACTCAAGGGAATGGCCAGAATTTGTGTTAGGGGAGGTTTAGGTTACATATTAGGAAAAAGTATTTCACTCAGAGCACTGGAAAAGGCTCCCCAGGGAAGCAGTCACAGCACCAAGTCGACACAGCTCAAGAAATGTTTGGACACTTTCAGGCCCACGGTGTGATTCTTGGGGCTGTCCCCTGTGCAGAGCCAGGAGTTGGACTTTGATGGCCCTCATGGTTCCCTTGCAAATCAGAATATTCCATAATTTCTATTTCTGCTGAAAATTATAAAAGTTTACAGAGCATCACCCCATGTCGCTATACTATTAATTTTTAAATATTGCCCTTCTCCCCAAATTACGAGTTCTTAATTTGTTATAGCCAGAGTGCTTCCTTCTGCCTGTCTCAGTCACATGATGCGAGAAGGAAAACAGAGGAAGTAGCTTTTACACACAGTAGCACCAAGCAAGTGTAACTGATATTTACGCTTTCCTTAAAATGCCACACGGGATATTTTCTTCTTCAAGAGCAAAAATGAAAAAACAACATATCAGGAAAGCTATAAAGTCACATTCACAGGGGAAAAAACAGAACAAAACAAAGCAAAGTTAAATCTAACTTTCATTTTAAACACCTACTATCCACACAATCTTGCCAATGGGTGGCTTCATAGCCCATCTGTGTAAAACTAGTATCTTGACCAGCAATTTGTCAACTGCTCAACTTCCCACTTATATTTACGCCATTAATGTTTATCTGGCACACAACCAGAAATATACGTAATTCACCTTTATTCCTACAAATAACATCTACCTGGTATCAAAGATATAAAAAAAAAACCAGAAAGAAAAAAAATTTGTACAAATTATCTCAAGGTAATATGAGTACTTGCAAAATAATCAGACCAAAAAACAATCCCAACCTTTGTAAAAATACCCCAAAAACCTAGTAATTGAATTCTTCAAGCAATAATCCAAATTTAGTTATCTAATATATTCTACTAGCAACAAAAGAAATATTGTTAAACTCTTAAAGACAAATACATTCAACAGATACTTGTCTAACAAGTACATAAGCTGAAACAAACAAGTTTTCAAAGTAGATAGAGACTGGTTTGAAAATTCACTATACAGAAAAAGAAGAGTCCATTTTTCTGCTGTATCAAGCACAATCACATTCTACAACTGGAGAAAGGAAGATTCATTTTCTTATTTTTCAGTTTCCCTAGAAGGCCTGAACAAATAGCAATCTTACCTTGTCTTGTACCACCCATTCTGACACGGCTGTCACCTGACCTTGGCTGCACCTTTGGCTTCAAATTCACCTCTGCTGGAGTAGTTTCTGATTGAGGCCAAGTGACCCTTTAAACTCGAATGACCAGGTAGGAACTCCAATGTTTTTGCAGTATCACCCCCACCACTCCCACCATGCCATTTTCAATCAGAATAAAAGCTTTCTTTCATTAGAAGATAACACTCTAGCTATACTCTTAATTTAAGCTAAGAAGCAGCAATCCTTTATAATGCAGCTAACCCTCTACACAAATGGAAGGATTAAATGAACCCATGTATGGTCTGAAGCAAAAGAGCACCATGTCTTGATTAAAGCAAAATAAAAGTGGAAAGATCTCCCATAGCATCTGTACAGAGTTCACCCATGGAGAGAAATCTCCAAGCATGCTGAGGAGGAAGAAGCAGTTAATAAGGGCAATCCTCAGAGTCACAGAAGAAGGTACTGACCTCTGTTTTGGGACTTTCTTCACTAATTTATCAGAGAGAAATAAAACATATTTGCTACAGAAATGCCACAAAGATCCTACCATTCTCCTCCAGACCACACAAAAAGGTTTAAAGTCAATACTTCATAATACTTGCCTTCTATCAAGGCATTTGGTTGCCATACAACTCAAAAATTTGATAAGTGTAAAACTAGAGACTCCTACCTCTATGGCTTTGCTTTTTTGTGCACATTAAATCAGTTCATACCTTTAATTTTTAACAATGAAAAATTCTGACAGAATACAAACACCAACAAGTGATATTATTCAGGTATGCACTGTGAAAGAAAAGTAATTTTATGAAATTCTCATAGATTTCGCATAGGTTTTATGTGGGTTTTTTTACTAAACACAGTAATATTTTTCCAAAGAAGTAACTAATTGTACTCCAAATGCACACATAACATACATAAAATTTGAAAGTATATGCACCCATTCAGTATAATTGACTGAAAAGAGAACAAGACATCAGTGAAACATGAAGGACCTGTTATGAAAAGGCACTGGCTACACTTAAATAGTAATTTTATTTAGTCAATCAAGGTCTTTCTAATACCTGAAATAACAACAACTAGATAAAGTACTGTGATAGAGTGTCTCATATAAAAAACAGGCTACAAGTCAAGAAACCATCCCTAGTCACGCCTCAAGAGTTCAGAGTTAAATTCACGTTCAGAGACTATTGTTTGTTTTAGCACTACTTCCTACAGAAACAAAGCTCAATCATGCAAAGTTCCTTCTGTCTGTACACCCTGAAGTCTTTTGGAATTTTATCAAATAAGCAGATAGGTAGTGTCCCAACTAAGGGAGCAGCCATGGCAAAAAATTCATATACTTGTATACATTAAAAAAATCCAAGGACATTTCTAAATACAGGAAAAGCTTTCTCTGGAACTCAAAAGTATTTCTAAAACCAAGGAGAAAAGTGGCATGAAACAAATCCATTTCTCAGAGAGACATTTTCACAAAACTGTTTCATTGTAACATACAAAGGTTTCCCTCCAACCTTCAAGATACCACCTACGTTGATTAGAAGCAAAAGTGGGTTTTTATTGTGATTTGTTCTTAATTTCTGTTTAACAGTTAAAAAGAGAAAGGCTTAGGAGATATTTTTATATTGCTATAGTAAAAAATCACTAGCAAAAAATATTGAAAGTTAGAAACACGTTCTATGTATTATGTGATTTCTAAATGGAGAGTCTTTATTCCTGAAGTGATCATTAAGTTTTACTAACAATTTTACTTTCTTGAAAATTTAAAACATTATCACTAAAATAATAAAATAATCAGAAAACTTCTCTCAGTAAGTAAAAGTCTTTGTGTTTCCTCTCTTGAAGAGCATAGTGAGAAAAATGACTTTATATCCTTATCTGCACCATTTATATAGGAAACATAGTAGGCAATTTCACTAAGGTTCAAAGTCGAAGAAGTCTTAAGTTGACAAAAGCCAGAAGAGTTGCCTGTGCAAGTCTCTCTCTTATTTCATATATGGGACAAAAATATTTATATTAATTCTACTCTCCAACATTCTTTAAAATGTATGGTCTTACCATTACTTACAGTACACCAACCAAATTCAAAATTCCAGGCAGAATTACTGTTTTCATTAAGGAAATTTTTGAATCTCTATATTCAACACTTAAATGGTAGTGCTCATGCACTCCATGCTCTGTTCAACATTTCATAAGTCAGAACACAGAAAGCTTGATTTCCAGTTTTTTAGATGTATTCATAAGCTGAACAATATGCACCATCACACAAAATTAAGGTAATTTAATTCTGAAACCAAATTTAGGAATTTTCATAAAATGGAATTATGGGGGCAGGGGTGTGACCTGTTGGGGTCTTGAGTAAATACCTACCTATTTAAACCTGAAATCTCCCCCATCTCTTTAAGATGGCAACAGAATGAGTGCAACTCCATAGTTGACTGCAACTGCAAATTGTCACGAGCTGCAAAAGGTCAGCTAAAGCCTGCGGTCCCTCTCAGGGGATTGCTGACAATGAAGGAGTAAATCAAACACAAGACCTTGGCTTGGGTTTCATCGTTCTCTTGAGGCGTACCCAACCTTTCAGTATACCTTCTATCACTGTCCTTTCCTTAGTTAGTCATGATTCAACTTCCTGACTTTCTTAAAAACTTCAGAATTCATCAGATATTTTACGAAGTCCTTTAAGCTCAATTGTTTTGTTTATAAAAGTAGTAAGTGAATGAACAATCCAGGTTACACTACAAAGATGTATCAGGATGAGGAATGAAAGATACAGAAAAAAATAAAGCAAAGCACCAAAGTTATGGAGGAAGGTAATAAAACTAATCCTCTTCTCTCCATCAAAAAAAAAATCCCAAACTGAAAAAAGCCATCCCACCAAAAACCAACCAACCACAAAAAAAAAACCAAATCACCAAAGAAAAAAAAACAACCACACCAAAATCAAAAACAAAACTACAAAGAAACAAAAACACACACACACAAGAAACCCCTGACCAACAACACCCTTCAAGGTTAGTTTCAAAGCATTTAATTAAAAGTTTGAACTGCAAAGAAAGTAAATTCAGACTAACAAATAGACCAAGTCCTAGAGTTTAAGCTTCATATGACACAAACTATGAGTTGGCTAAACTGATGTCTCTAGCAAGGCACAAAACATTCTCACAACCCCTACCACATTCTGCTTGCAACACAACAGATCTGAGGTTGATGGCCTGCTTTTCAAAAATACAATTGAAAGCAAAGTACATTTTGGCAGACTGCAAAGGTCAGAATTACAACTAATCTTACCTAAAACAGAGATAAAAGATCTGACTTTTGTCCAAGTATTTTCCCAGTACCTAAGCATAAGTACAAGCAATCTAAAAATCAGCAAGAGCTGCAAGTACTTCGGGTGTACTAGAACAGTCAGGGTCCTTAAAATTCTCACAGGCATGAGGACCTTCAAATGCTTTTCATCAAAACCCTTCTCCCTTCACATACAGTATGAGAATTTCCAGAGAGACCTATTTTTTTTTAATTAAGATCTCGTCAGTAGCCCTTAGCCATATTTTTTGCATATAAAAGCAGCAGTACTTAACATTAAAAGAACGGTATCAGTGGCTAACTCGTGGTTAACACCTTTATGTACATCCTTATACATGATCTAAAACTGTCCCTCATCACCTCACAGAATCAGGCCACAGAAAATTCAGTGGCAACGACTTCTTCCCATCATGAGAAGAATGGAAGAATAATCCTAGTATCCCTCTGGATCACATAAAGACCTTGAACCAATGGAAATTAAAATACAGATTCTAGTTACTTGGATAGTGATCCTAGACACCATGAAAGGGAGATTCTTGCTCATTCTTAAAATACACCACTGGTGCAGCAACAGTTTCAGATGCAGGAGGAATTGGGCCAGAAAGTCAGTTTCAGGCTTTCCCTCTTCAAGGCAGTTGCTTACTCCACTTGGATAAGAAAAACATACCACTCATCTCCACCTAGCCCATTCTTTTTCAGCTCTGTTAACAGCTGAACAGCTGTAAAAAAAAGGAATAGAAAACTTTCCACAATACAGAGCAGACAAAAGGCTGATGTTCAGGGTAAAGGAAAGATCATACGGAAAGGACAAAAATGGAACATTTCCTTGGCTATCTTACCTATGAATAAGAGCTCTACCTAACAAGCTGTTACATCCTATATTTTACACTACTGGAAAACGCATCCTGTACTGACTGCAGTCTGTGAAACCTGTACACGCAAATTCCCCTAAAAAGGGAATTTTAGCTACATACTTTTACATTTAATTTCATATTTAATTGCAGATGCATTTTGTCCATTACATGGATGCTAGGCCTAATGTTCACTTACTAGATGGTCCCAAATAAATAACAGTGACAACAATTTACTTCACTCACACACACACTTGGGAACCCATTTTAAAGGCAAAAAAGCATTTAATACATCAAGGAATCTACTCTTACATAGTAGCATGTCATTTCCATTCCAGAACACTTATGCTATTTAACAAGATACAATTCAACTGAGATAGTCAAAGAGAGATATTGTCAACTGAGACACAAATCAGCCACAGAAGTTCAGTCCTTCACGGTCAGGAAAAGAGATCCAATCAGCAAAACAGAAAGTAAGGTTTATTTTACAGACAAGCCAGCACCACGCAACAAACCAGAAGGTGAAGGTGGAAGGGCAGGAAGAGAACTTCCTTCTCCTTGTTTAAAGACTGGAGGACCTTAATTCAGGTCGGTGCCCAAGGGGAAATCATCTTCCTCATTGAGTACCTCTATAATTAAGCAGTCTCCCCTGGAACACACTACAGCAGCAGAAGCTACATCAGTCAAGCTTAAGTTCTACTTAGCGTGTGTCCACTGATCCCCATGTTTGGCCTGGCTGCCCCTCCAAGGTCTTAGGACCCACTGCAGGGAGCAATCCAAGCTCTGCATTTTGGAAAATGAGAAAGTAAAACACATCCTATTTAAAATATTTCCCTTCCCATTTTCACTGGTGGGAGGCCTAATAAAAACAGAGTAAATTAATTACCTTCTTTAAAATTTAGAGTCTATCCATATATGGGAAACAGGCTGTGCTTAAAGTACTGTCAAAGACACCAGATAAACACACCTGGAGAGAGAGTATTATCTCCTAATCTCACAGAATTACTTTAAGATTTTGTTTCCCCTAAAACAGAGGGTGAAATATTAAATAAATTTCCAAATGAACAGTTCTTTAAAATCTAAGGACTGTTTTTAAGACAGCACATCAATAACCCACACAACTCAGACACTGACCAGAATGAGAACAGAATTTTGATTGCACAGGCAAAGCTGCTTAGCTACCTTTTTCATGAAGTCCCAACTTGTCAGAAGAAAACCTTTTTACAGGACTATACCAGTTCTGACAAGGCTTACTCTATATGCAAATTTTCTCATTTTGGGTCAAAATGAGAGAGATTCTTAATTATTCATGATTAAGATCAGGAAGGGTTTTTTTTCCTCCTACACCTACGCTCTAATCACCTGCAGACAAAAACAGCTCACTACCCCAAGTAGAGAATCTGATGGAGAATATTTAATTAAAGTTTTAGACAGACACTGCTTTGACCTGATGCACATGGGAAGATGTTTGGGCTGGGTTGTTGTTGTTTGTTTTTTTTATTTTAAAAACCCTACCACCACAAAAATGTTCCACAGAAGCAGCAAATCGTTTTCCACTTAGCCCCAAAAAATCTGATTTTGCTAATATTCAGTCCTAATTCAACAAAGATTAACTAACCGTAAGCAGACATTTAACTCAATGATTGCTCAGTGTCCATTACGTTCAGCTTGCACATGAAAAAATTGCGTCTTACACTGAGCAACTTCACAACGGTGCATAAATTCTCACACACGGGAGCAAAGATAAAATTTTCACTGTCTGTATGAAGTAATGTGCTCTGTGAGATTTTCACAAACTCAAAGCCCTTAAGATAGCTATCTCCAGAGCAAGGTCAAATTTCTGCAGAGCCAGGAGTATAGAAGCCTGGCTGCACAAGCTAGCTAAGCTTCAAAGTTCAAGCACGAAAAAAAGTGTCATGTACATGCACACTGACTTTTTTTACTCCTGTTCTGACACAAATTTAACAGTATAAGTAAAATGAAAAAAAAAAGTATCAGCCCAATTAAAAAAAAAAAAAAGGGAACAGAGAGAATAGATACATGTTTTTCAATGTTGATACACAGGATTTCAGTTCCTTTTTTCCCTGTCAAACAGCATTTAAAACGCTGCAGATTCCAAAAGCACTTATTTTTGTAACACACAGGACATCTGAGTCAGTACTGTTGTAACAACTTCCCCTCACTGTCTTCTGCTGATCATCACTAAATTAGTCTGTAATTAAGACTACTGTACTGGTGAGTATAGATTCTCTTATACCAGCAGTAAGGGACTGTACAATATTTACATTTACATGCAAGTATTTTCCCAAGTAACTAGATTGTTTTGCACAAAATCATGCCAAAGGCCTATGGCTAATCCTTTATTACTTCTCAGCATTACTTACTACTAACCAGCAGCTCTCTTCCATTTAAAAGCCAAAAAGAGGAAAAAAGTCAATGATTCAGAGTGCAGTGGAACAGCACTCGTTTTTCCTCTGCTTTCCACTGAGAAGAGAATAGGGAGGGGAAAGAATAGAAAAAGTCACCATGCACCTACCTTACACAGAACCAGACTTAAGGTCTTTCACATAACCTAGTGACTCGTACCTCTGAATACACAAACCAACTATTCTGGAGTCAGTCTCCTCAGGGCTGACCAAAATTCCAGCTTGGAAAACTTTCCCAGCACAGGTTTTACCCAAGCCAGTTTTCCTGCACAAACAGCTTCTGTTCAGTGAATCCAGTGAGAATTCCTCACTTGCCCAGTTCCCACCAGCTCCTGAAAGAACATTGATTGATCTGAAAAGCTGCCTACCCTGTTTCTGGAGTACAGCTTCCACATGCCTCATCCCTGAAGGCACACCTGGAATCAAAAACCTTTGCCCTGATGTCACTTGTCTCTGTTTTTCTATTTTATTAAAACTCCTGATCTGATACTTGATTACCAACCCAAAGGGATTCCAAGGGTATTAAAACACATTACTGATGCCAAAAACACAGTCAACATTATGTTTTGCAACTGCCCAGTCCTGTAGCACTTACTGAGGCAAAGCCAGGGGAGACAGATTTCCCTAAATCCACAGAAAGAGAAAGCAAGCTTCACCACCAAGCATCAGACACATCTTGGGACCAAACATGCTTCAGAAACATTTGGAATAGCCTACTATTATGTTCTCAACATATTTAAGGAATGCAGACTGCTCTGGAGAAGGAAAAACAATCACCTACTCAAGACTCCTACAAACTACTGTTTTAGCACATTTACCAGAGAATGTCAAGACTAATTAAGAATAAAACTACTCAAGAAAAACAAGAGCTCACACACTGCAAAATAAAACCAAACCTGACTGGAACCTCATTTCCAAGGATTTTGTCATGAAGAGTAGCACTCTATGTACCGTTTTAAGCAATACTGAATATCCTTGAGGAAAAACACCAAAGCTATTAAGTCTGCAATCTCAAATGCTAAAATCAACTAATTTATCTGCCAGCTGCACTCACCACATTAAGTCAACACCATCAAAACCTTTTGCAACTCCTCTTACAGGTATATATCATCTAGGTTAAATGATACAAATACAGATGTTGATTATAAGTCGCTCTGAGAAACAAAGAAAAAATACCATATTTCTGCATGATTTACTTAACAATATGCATAGGTTCATTTTCATTATTTAAATTTTTAACTACAGACCACTTAACCAAGTCTGAAAAAAATCACTAACATCTACTATTTATACCTTCATTGCCAGAGAAAATGGCTCTCATCCAAAACTATTTTGCAGCAGTTTACAGCAAGATTATTTGGTGTTTATAACAAAACCCCAAACACTTTAAAAACCAAAGAATTTTTAAAACTGCCAACCTATTGCATTTGGCAGATTACAAAAAGAATGCTTCACAGAAGATAGAGCAAGGGAGGCTTTCTATGTGTCCTACATATACACAAAAGGAAGCAATGTTAGGGAAGCAGCACCTGGACAGAAAGGCCTATATGCAGTAACCTTAGGTTGGCATTACCTGAAAGCGAGAAGATTTTTTTCATATTCCTTCAATGGAGTTTAAAGTCAGAGGCAGAACAAGTCAGCCAATGTATCCATGCTAAACAAATACAGACTTACATTTAACTTGCATAGTTTTTTTGGTGATGTAGCAACCAAGGAAAAATTTTTTAGGTAACATGTGGCTTACATCCTTGTCATAAACGAGGCCAGCTGAGTTCCTCAGAGTCCAAAGTGTTTGTGAATGGTTAAGGAGACAGAAAAGGATCAATCATTTCCAGACTATTTTATCTTAATATTTTCCAGAAGAAAATTTAATGAGAAAAAATAGTTTATTTAATCTTCGAAAAAATAAAAATATGTAAAGATAGGTTCTTAAATTTACATTATAGAGTAACAAACAGCAGTCAGATTTGCAATGCCATATAGCTCAAAGCTTTCTGAAATTGTCTGGAGTTGCAGATCCTTCTTGATTGCATGCCTGTACATGACAAAAGCAGGAGTCTGAAGACCATAAAAACTAGCAAAAAAAAAATATTCAGAGCAATTTTTATTTAAATGAGCTTCAGGAATTGGAGAGCTAAATTTCTAATGTTTTCATCTGAAAGTTTTAATTCTCACAATAAGTAGGCTAAGCCAGATTCTGTTCCATGTTTCCCTTTCAAATTCAGTCTATGTAGACTCTAGCAAAGTTCATGTACCCTTCTTCATATAATTGATGTATCAGGCAACACTTTATACATACAGTCAGGTTTCTATTTTCATCCAGGGCAATAATTCAAGGCCAGTTTGTTTTGGTTTTGGTTTTAGTCACCAGGAGAGGTTGAAGTAGGTGACAGGTTTTTTTCAATAGCTTAAGATTATTCAGATACAGTGGGGAAAAACGTGCCACAACAAAAACCCCAAAGCTATGAATTTTTTAAATGATTTTTAAATTCAACTTGCATAGTACAGTGTTTTAATTCAGATATCAATTATTTCTTAATGAAAAAGAAAAATAATAAAAGAAGGAACTTACTGTGTATCATGAATCTTTATATTCTGTTGCATCAAAAGCATATTTGATTGGTGTGCAGCTGTTTTTTAAACCTGGACAATAAATATCCCATTACAAGCACAACCTTCTTCTTTTCTAAAAAAAGTACCGCTGGATGAAATTTGCCACCTGAAATTGTCAAGAAAAAATTTCAAGATAGATTTTCTTAAACTAGCACTTCTTTATCTACTACAACAAATTTACTGGGAGGCACCAGGACAAAGACTGGAAGAATTTGGGACCTATTGCGTTCTGAAGACTGGTATTTATTTCCAGAAAATTAAGTGTACACCAAACCATGAATCTGAATTAAATCAGATTTTGGAATAAACATGAGGATAAGGAACATTACAGATATAACTTCTCTTCTGAAAAATAAAAAAACATACAAAAGAGGAAACTCAAAAGTTCCGTATTTCTTTTCCGTTTAATACTTTATAGTACAAAATATACAGTTAAGTTGCATAAGAAATCTCTGTTCTGCTTGAACTACCCCCTCTAATTTGTTGCTAACACACATTAAAGCCCTGTCAACAAAACACAAGACACACACCAGCAGAGAACAGTCTCCTTTCCATCTACTTTATGTTATCACATTGTATTACCCTAACATTACCAAAATAGTGCTGGGTAGGCCCAGGAGGGAAACAGCAAATAAGACACTTGAGTAAGGGATTCGCCTGGTCTGTAGCCTCAGCTTTGCCAACAATAGCAAAGCAAACGTAGTGAAGCCAGGGCAACGCTACTAAATGAAGTCTTTCAAATGTTTATGTTCAAATTACTGTACGACTACAGAAGATTTCATAAGAAAGAGCAGATATAATTAATAAAGAACTTTTAGTTAAGAGTTCACTCTCTCACTTCAGCACTTCACTGTACTAAAGAGAGTTATGAGTTGTAATCTCCTTGCAGAACGATGTGGACCAGTTACCAATTCTTCAAAACATCCCTCTCCAAGGGTAACCCAAGGTTACTGACCAACTTCACAATCTAAAAACAAATTAATATACATCTTTTAGAAACTTCAATATGTCAAGTTTTCATCAAGTTCAGAATTATCACACCTCCTGAATCCATGCAAACACTTTGATGCTGTGCACATGCAGTGCCAAGAAGTGATGCCCACAAAATCTCTGGAAACAACACAGTGCTTTTCTGCCTTTGTGCTGCATAGCCTTGCAGCTTTCCAGGGAATTAGCAAATACAGGTATCTCTATATAACACTCCGCTGTTACCACTCATACTTTTGAGTACTAAGGGTTAATTTCATTAACTTTTAACTTCAAAAAAAAATCTACTTAAATCTCAAAACCTGAGATATAGGGAATACACACCTGATACAGCATAAAACAGGGGAACCTGCTTCAAGTAAGAACAGCTCCAAAGACAGTGCAGTGCTACGAATCCAAGGAATATCGAATAGGAAGTGAAGACTCCATGCAAGCACTGTTTAACACTTCATATAAACAAGCATTTTGAAAAAGCTGAAATTACCCTTTCATAAGTCACACATAAAACTGTGAGTTACAACTACTGCCTTACTGCAGAAGACTACAAAAATACCTACACATTCTCCAGTGGTTTAAAATCTTCCAGCCAAGCTAAGTAATTTATTTCATAACTACACCAAACCTTCTCTATTTTCTCTAATCCAAAGACGCATTTATTAGTATAAAACAAAACTGGTGCTATTTTTCCCACCCAGAGCAAAAATGCAGATGAATTATTCCCTGAGCAGTTGTGCAGACAGTAGCCCTCTAAGACAGGAGGCCTGCAGCAGACATTCTTTAACTACAGGTGTCTTAAAGAGGCTGGACATTGTGTAAACATTCCTGGCAGGTAGAGAAGATGGGTTGGGACCTAATAGGGAAAGGGCACAAGCATTTATTACGTGGAAGTGAAACTTGCCCTGACTGAAATATATTCTGCCACCAACTTCTTTAATGTAATAACCTACTCCACAAAAAAAAAAGGCGTTCCAAACTAAGATAATTTTGAAGACAGAGGAAGACAAAAGAAAAAAAGAAGACAGAACGACATAGCCAAAATACCTTACATCACAGAGGCATCATCCTCTGTACCTCTCAAAACGGTTTGTTTTGCAAAGGCTTTTTTACTAAGCAAACGGGTTGGCACAAGCCAAGACCAGCTGTTTTCTAGGAGAAGTGGCATCGCTAAAGAAAGAGTGTAACAAGCAGCATGAAGAACAACGAAAGCGAGTAAAGTTTGGGGATTTAGTGCTGCTTTGTGTTACAGTCAAGTTTTTAAGTGCTGCCTGTCGCAGAAAGGAGCCTTTCTCTCGCTCGCCCCTTCGGGAGCCCTTGGCGCACCCTCACCTCGCAACACCCCTATCTCGCGAAGCTGCTCTGCCGCCGCACAAGCCCCGGCACCGGCAGCACAAACCTCCCCCTCCGGACACCCGCCCCGCCGGAGACGGGGACCCCCCAAAGGCGGGTTCCAAGGCGGGGTGAAGGGAAATCAGCCCCATTCTGCCGCCTCCGATAATGGCATCGTCAGGCGCGGGGTGCGTTCGGGCAGCGGCCCCGGGCAGGAGCGGGGGAGCCCGGCGGGCCCTGCTGCCGCGGCGGGTGGGGGCGAGAGGCGGCCCCGAACCCCTCCTGTCACGGTGGGGGCTGGGCAGTGCCTCGCCCGCCCGGGCCCGGCGCTGCTTCCCGCCCG
>VYZS01094539.1:0-27497 GCA_013400695.1 Neodrepanis coruscans | reverse complement strand
TTGTTTTTTTTTTTTTTTTTTTGCAATGCAATAATTTCTTTATTATTTTGACTTGGACTTTTAATGATGGTGCTCTGTGTATGGGTGAATGATGCTGAAACTATATATATAGTTTTCCAGACTTAAACACATCAAAGAGCAATAATATTTAATAGTTTTAAATGTTACAGAGTCAGTCTTGTTCATTTCCTTATTTCAAAGTTCAGATTTACTGTTCAATAACACCACAACTTTTATTGTTCCTGGTGCTAGAAGTTTCTCATTTGTCTGGTTAAGGATGATTTGGAGAGCATGTTGGAAGAGGAATGGAAGTTTTTATAGACTTTCCTGTACTAAACATCTATGTTTGGTGTGGGTTTGGATATAATGATTTACAGACTTGCTTTCCATTGCTTGGCATTTTCCACTACAGCAGTTCCATACCAGGCGGTATATATATTTCCCTGAGTCTACAGGCATAACAGCACTAGCCATGTTGTGAAATGTGTCAGACTTTGGCCTCCACCATTCTGCTGCAAAACAGAAGGAAGTAGTAGCTGTATGCTGGGATACTATGACAGTGTTTTTAAGCCTTCACCTGTGTATGCAGGTGCATGCAATTAGTGGAATACGGTGCTCTCTGGAACAGCATTTTTTTGCTAACAGAATGCAGGTACAGACATGTATATATACATATATATATATCCATATACAATAATTTTTTTGTATTAGTTATTTTCTTCTTTTTACAGCTTTACTTTTTTATAGAAGAAAACCCGATCTACTTGTTCTAGTAAGTGTAACTTTGTTTTATAATGAAAAGTAACTTCTAGAAAACTTTCAGCAGATCAAGTAGTTCTCCATATTCAACCTTATTTGAGAAATAAGAGTACTCAGTCCAGAAGAGACAGGGTGAACAAAAGCAAAAGGATAGAAAATTACTTGCAATTTTCCAGTTTCTCTGAAAGTTTCAGAACAGCCAACCACCATCAGCTTGGCTTCACAAAGCTTGCTATTACAGATATATAGATTNAACACATCAAAGAGCAATAATATTTAATAGTTTTAAATGTTACAGAGTCAGTCTTGTTCATTTCCTTATTTCAAAGTTCAGATTTACTGTTCAATAACACCACAACTTTTATTGTTCCTGGTGCTAGAAGTTTCTCATTTGTCTGGTTAAGGATGATTTGGAGAGCATGTTGGAAGAGGAATGGAAGTTTTTATAGACTTTCCTGTACTAAACATCTATGTTTGGTGTGGGTTTGGATATAATGATTTACAGACTTGCTTTCCATTGCTTGGCATTTTCCACTACAGCAGTTCCATACCAGGCGGTATATATATTTCCCTGAGTCTACAGGCATAACAGCACTAGCCATGTTGTGAAATGTGTCAGACTTTGGCCTCCACCATTCTGCTGCAAAACAGAAGGAAGTAGTAGCTGTATGCTGGGATACTATGACAGTGTTTTTAAGCCTTCACCTGTGTATGCAGGTGCATGCAATTAGTGGAATACGGTGCTCTCTGGAACAGCATTTTTTTGCTAACAGAATGCAGGTACAGACATGTATATATACATATATATATATATCCATATACAATAATTTTTTTGTATTAGTTATTTTCTTCTTTTTACAGCTTTACTTTTTTATAGAAGAAAACCCGATCTACTTGTTCTAGTAAGTGTAACTTTGTTTTATAATGAAAAGTAACTTCTAGAAAACTTTCAGCAGATCAAGTAGTTCTCCATATTCAACCTTATTTGAGAAATAAGAGTACTCAGTCCAGAAGAGACAGGGTGAACAAAAGCAAAAGGATAGAAAATTACTTGCAATTTTCCAGTTTCTCTGAAAGTTTCAGAACAGCCAACCACCATCAGCTTGGCTTCACAAAGCTTGCTATTACAGATATATAGATTTCATTCAGTGAAGAATGACCTGTAGAATACATGCATCAAAAGCCAATGAAATGAGGCAATGGTTTATGTGCATCCCAGTATAAAAAGTAATTTTCAAAGCTAAGACAGATGTTCTGAAAAAAATACTTATATTCAACCTTATTTGAGAAATAAGAGTACTCAGTCCAGAAGAGACAGGGTGAACAAAAGCAAAAGGATAGAAAATTACTTGCAATTTTCCAGTTTCTCTGAAAGTTTCAGAACAGCCAACCACCATCAGCTTGGCTTCACAAAGCTTGCTATTACAGATATATAGATTTCATTCAGTGAAGAATGACCTGTAGAATACATGCATCAAAAGCCAATGAAATGAGGCAATGGTTTATGTGCATCCCAGTATAAAAAGTAATTTTCAAAGCTAAGACAGATGTTCTGAAAAAAATACTTCCCCAGCTTGAAAAAAAACTTCTATTGAACTCAGTATATTAAAGTGAAGTAGGTAACAAATATATCTGAAAGCGATTGCAAAAATACTCAGTTCAAAGAAATCACAGGTCATAGTGGTAGGATCTGGGGTGGTCAAAGGCTTTTTTCTTGTGAAAATGAAAAGCTTGATAATTAAAACCACAGTTTGTACAGGATAAATAGTTACCATTTTTCTCACTTAACTAGAAAATGAGCTAAATACTTCTTTTCTGTTAAATAAAAATATTGAGATCCACCTAATACTATAAAATAAGAAATAGCACTTACATTGTTAGAAGAGCATTGCCAGGAAAAACATTACATGAAGAGTTATTTTAAGTCTTGCTTCTCCCTACTTACACCTATTCTGTCTAAGATTGTAACTAATGGTGTGACATCTGGCAACTGTGTTACCTCAGGCTGTGACCTTGTCAGTTCTTGTAAAACTGTGGGAAAAGTTTCACAGCAGAGGCATCAGGTTTGGATTTTTTTTAACTGCCTAGAAGCTCAGAATCAAATATAGATACAAGATACTCAACTCTTTCATTTCTGAATAGCTAAATCAGCTTCCCTCACAACAGATTTTTTTTTCAAGAGTTGCAGTTAGGTCTTTTACAAAGAAACTAAATGGTTGGCAGCTATGTGGTGCAGAGTAGTTCTTAAAGCTTACAGGGAGTCTATATTCCCAGTTTATTTATATCATCCATCTTGAAGAAACGTATAGAAAAAGAAAGGTGATTCTTCAAAATTGTGAAGTATTATTGCCAAATTTTGTAGCCAGGAAACTTTTTGCAAAGTTGTGCATTTTTGCTATCTCTTCGAAAAAGGGTGCTTATTTCATTACTAAAGTGTTAATGTTAAGAATTAAGTGCACTTACCTGACCACATTCAAAATCATATTTGTTCCAATAATAAATTCTAATAATAAGTTTTCTCTCTTCCACCTGCTGTCAAGCTTGTAATAAAAAGAAGACAAGCCTACAGTCTGCTTTCTGACAGAGGTCACTTTCTATTAGATGACTGTTATAAACTGAGTTGCTTTGTTCAGTCTCTGGGGAGTTTGTCACAGTATTTTCTCATTGCATGGCAATGATCACAACAGAGCAGATTTTTTCATTTCCAAAAACTCATGTTGCATTAAGCGCTGTGAGAAGTGGCATCTGAGAAAGCGTATCAGTATAAACTGGAAAGTCAGGAGAAACATTAGCATTAGACATGAAATCAGAAATTACAAATCAGTGGTATCACAGAACAGGAAAGAAGTCTTGACCGAGTTGTTAATCTTGTTACCCAGAGGCCGTTTTCTTCCTCTGCTCATCAGCAGACCATTTCGTAGCTGTGTTTTTTTAACAAAATTTCTCATGGCTTCTTCAAATAGCCAGAGAAATTTGTTTTTCTGCTGAAGAAGCTTTCTTAACTTCTTGTTTGCCACACATAGAGCTCTGGAAGAATTTCAAGAGAGGAGCCATCAGACAGACAGGAGAAAATCCTGTATCTTTGAACAGTTCCTTCAGTATTTGGCATACAACACCAGACTTTTTTTTTTTTTCCTGAAAATTGGTATAAGTTATGAACTTATTTATCTATGTTTGTTGGTTATTAAAGATATTATCTAAATATTTAATCCTTCTACTCATACTTTCAGTGCTTTATATAAATCAGGCGACCATAAACACTAAAACAAATCAATTCTCAGTGTTTCTTAGGATCACATATACATGGAAGATAGATCTTTAACAGAATTTGCTATTTCCCCCGTTCAGATAACCCAGTTTCATCCAAGCATTCTTTTGATAATGACATTGCTGTTTGGAAGCTAGTAAAAAGTTTTCTGCATTTTTAGATATCTAAAATCCCATTTAAACTCTGTATGGTACTTTAGCTGTTATTATAGGACTGGGTTAAGGAGTCTAAGCATTACTGAAATAATGTTCACATTTTGAAAACATATGCCACTTTCAGGTAATGGTGAAAGAAAATCAGAAATACATGTAGCTAGAAATTGAAGATTTCCTCAGAAGGTCCTAGCACAGAAGTTACTCTACCTCGAGAAACCCTAAGCCATTCCTGTATCTATGGGAGCTGATTGTACAAGATATGTAGGAGAAATCTAGCACTGTAGTACTCTGAAAAGAAACCTAAACATAATACCCAGCACTCCTGCAAGAAATAGTTCTTAAATGGAAGTTAATCTGATGAGCTACTGTGGATACAAACTTATCTGACTGCCTGTGGTGGCTTAACCTTGACTGGCTGTTTAGGTGTCCACCAGCTGCTTTCTCACTCCCTTTCCTGAAGAGGACAGGAGGAGGAAACAAGATGGAAAAGTTATTGGGCTGATGTAAAGACAAGGAGATTGCTTACTAATTATTGCAATGGACAAAACAGACACCATTTGGTCATTTTTAATTTAATTTATTGCCCTTTATAAATAGTTTAGAATGACAAGAAACAAAAACAAATCCCCCTATCCCTTTCCCCCTCTTCCCAGGCTCAGCTCCTTGAGTGCTCATTCCCTTATGTCCTCTGCTATTGCCAGAGGGGAAGTCAGTCCATAACAGCTTCTATGCTGGTCCTTTTTCCTCCCATTCTTTCCCTGCTCCAGTGTGGGATCCCTCCTATGTGACAGCCCTTCATGAACTGCTGAAGCATGGATCCTCTCCATGGAGTACAATGCTTCACAAACAGACTGCTCCAGCATGGAGACCATCCAGGCTGTCCCGGCCCAGAGCCTGCTCCTGTGGGCTCTCCACAGTCTGCAGCATCATTCAGGGCATGGACATCTTCTGCAGGGTGGGGTCCCCCATGGGTTGCAGGACGACAATCTGCATCATTGTGATCTTCTTGGACTGCAGGGAATCTCTGCTCCAGCACCTGCAGCACCTCCTCCCCCTCCTTCTCTGGCCTGGGTGTCTGCAGGGCTGTTTATCTCACATTTTCACCCTCACTCCACAGCTGCAGTGGAGCATTTTTACCCTTTCTTAAATACAGTTTTCCAGAGATGCCACTATCCTGACTGCGGGGCTCAGCCGTGCCTGGCAGTGGGTGGGCTAAAGCCAGCTGGAACTGTCTATGTGCAGTGTAGGAGCTCTGCTTTGTTCTCACAAAGGCCACTCCTGCAGCCCCCCAGCTGGCAAAGCCTGGGCACCCACACCCAACACATTGCCTCACTGCTCCCTTGGCTGAAACAAAGCACGGGCTGGTGTCTGAGGCACAAGGGGGTCAGTGACATGTCCTGCAAGGCACAGGGGTGACCACAGCCATTGCTGGTGTCAGCTCTACAAATCTTACACAAGTATTGAATGCACAGTATTTGATAAGGGACTCCTCATTTTGGACATGATCATCCTTGGATTTGGATAGTACTTGTGGACTAGATCTTGAGTCATCCCTGAGCATCTCCAGCCTCAAGTGAAGACAAGGGGAAAGACATGCAGAAGTTTAAAAACTGAAATTCAGAGAAAGCTGGGATCATCACTCAGAGTCACTTGCCTTTGAAGATATCCACAATAATGTTGCCTTTGATGAGGTGCAAAAGAGCAACAGAATAACACCTCCATCTGCCATGGTGCCTGCATGCTCATTTCGAGTTGCAGAGAAGCAGCCAGAAGCCCATTCAGTCTAACTCAGAGCATGATCTGGCCTTTGCCTTTAACCATCTTGTTTTCCATTCTGCATGTCATCCTTCACCTGCCTCTCAGCACAGTGAAGCAACTTAATTAGAAATTAGAAACAGCAGCAAATTCATCCCATGTGTCATGCCCCTAAACACTACACAAGTGCTTGAGTATCTGCCAGGAAACTTCACCAAGAGAATTGATGCCTCTGGTCAGGCTACCATTTCCATTATCAAACAGTAATTTATTTATTATCAGTATCAAATAGGCTGTAAAAATTTGCCCAGTCATATTTAGGACATTAGACAGAGATGAACTTCCCTGTTGTTTTCCTTCATAAATTCAAACTTTAAACCTTCTTGGAAAAACACATTTCTTGTCAAAGGATCTAAGTCCTGGACAGACTTGACAAGTTTTCTCTCTCTCTCTGTCCAATTTATGTTCCCTGTAAAAAACAAACTAAGGAAAGGAATATCCATATACCCTAACGTATGTAATTGGAAAAGCTTTGTCAAAGACCATGGGAAAATCTCTGCACTAATAATATACAAAAAAAGGCTAGCACTCTCTACATGAAACAGAGACATCTGAATTTATTATATTTAATCAAAATTTAATTTATATAATAATACAGAGATTAAGAAAATGGTACCCTATTTCATTTACACAGGAAAAAAGAGAGATTAAATCAACCACGTTAAAATTTAAATAAGCAATTTTACAAGCCTTGATATACAAACTTCATTTTTTTATAAGCAGTGATTCCTATCTAACAATCAGAATAATGACCTGCAAAATCTTTAGGTGTCTGCAACTAATAATAATTCTGTAATAATTTAAAAAAAATCAAAAAAAATCACCTATTTCAATATGTATTTAAGGCAATGTATGAAAATGAAGCAACATTTTTTTTTCCATCACTGAATCACGAACTATAGCTCCAGTGTACTTTCTCAAATTTACAAATATTTGAAAATCTAAATACTTTTTAAATTTGTCCTGAATTTTAAGTGGCTCTAAGTCAGCTTTGTGTTAAGTAGCTTAAAGTTAGCTTTGTAAAACTTCAAATTTTTTTTTCCTCAGTATTTTGACACAGTTTGATAATTATAGTTATATCACTGGCTGTAATGTCCTCTGATGTTCAAATTCACAATTCTATAAACAGCAACTGGTTGGCTCTGCTTTGAGTTTTATGTTTCCAGTTAATTCAAACTGAAAAATATTTTGTCTGTAGAAACTGGATAATCATGTGCAGTTGTACTGTTAACATATTTTTTACTTCTTTTAAAGGTAAAATCTTGCTTCTACTCCAATGATTAAATTATGCCATACCCACTGAAACAATACTTAACAATATTTTCAAAGTTGGAGCAGATCTCAGTTGCAATTTGCACAAATGTAACCAAGTTTTGAGAAAATGGCTTACAGAACAAACAAAGAAATAAAGAATCAAGTGTTCTCCATGTAACAGTGGTTTAACAATAGTTTCACTTTATGTGTAGAGCTTTTGTTTCTGGATCTGGGAACAGCATATGGGCAATTCCTCTTACCCTCGGAGGTCAGATTCCATTATATCTGACCTCCACATTACAAATTAACAAACAAAGCCATTTGTGAGCCTTCACTGCTTGTTATTGTTATTCATGCAAATCTGCTGCAACGTGCCATTTAGAACAGTCTTGTAACTATAGGACAATGTATGCAAGTGATCAACAGACTGAGATAGAAAGAAAGAAAGAAAGAAACAAGTTAGTATT
Organism: Neodrepanis coruscans; assembly: GCA_013400695.1. Lineage (NCBI taxonomy): Eukaryota > Metazoa > Chordata > Aves > Passeriformes > Philepittidae > Neodrepanis > Neodrepanis coruscans. The sequence continues at coordinate 19,779 of VYZS01094539.1, read as the reverse complement.
GATTTTCCTAGTTGTCCACATCTGCTGTCGTTAATAGCAGGAATATCTAACAATAAATGAGCCAGTACCTGGTGAAGGAATGAGGGTCTTGCCCCCAAGGAAACACGGAGAGAAGCCTGAAGAGAAAAAAGAAAGAAAAGGTGTGAATTCAGCTTATCATAGGGTTCAGAACTATTAAAACCCCACATGAAAAGAAAAGAAAAAAAGAAAATTTGTATTGAGAAGCAAGTTTATTCAAATCGATGAGTGTTCTTAGATGCTTATTCATGTTCTATTTTTTCACAAGGTATATTTAAAGCATTAAATATGACTAAAATAGCAGCACTGATTGATTTCAGTGTAGCATATTTTTGATGCAGTTGCTATCAAATCTCAGAATCCCCACAGAAGATATGTGCTATCCAATGAAAATGCCCATTTAAGCTATATTAAATTGGGGGAAGCCAGAAGGAGGACACTAATCATTTTAGAGTTGACCTAAAATAGCAAAATATTTAGGCATGACAGTTACGTCCACTTAATTGCAAAATCTGTTGTAGGAGGATTCATGCTACATTAACTGCTCTTTTTGATGATAACAAAGTGGACTGTACTAGAGAGTGTAAAGAACAGTCCTATAACAGCCAAGTGTCGTGGTTTTACCACTAAAAAGCGTGGTACTGACAAGAGATGTCCGAGAGAAGCCACACACACCCAAAAAGAAAACACACAAATAACACAATTTATTTCACACACACAGAAAACAGACAATAAAGTGCAAAACAGACAAATTAAGCTTTCCCAGAGCCCGTGTTGGGATGAGAACGCTCTGGAATAGTGCTGGTCTCTCTGTTGGGGGCTCCAGAAGAGATGCTGGGATAATTAGAGAAGGCCCGCGACCGACCTGAGGACCTACAGCAGCATGAGCCTCCACTCGGCTTTTCTGAAGAAAAACACTCAGACAGTTAGACACCGCGAGTCCCCCTCNCCGTGCAGCTGCGGTGCCATGCGGCCGCCGTGCAGCCCCAGCCCCGCGTGCCTGCGCCCGCAGCCCCACGCAACCACGGCCCCATGCACCCGCGGCCGGCGGGGAATGGAGGGGGGGGAAACGGTTTTATTTTCTAACCCACAACACCAAGAGATGGCCTGTTTGGACTTACAAATTTGTTCTGTATATAATTTATATAATTTTTTGTGACTCAGTAGTTGTTTATAAAATAGGTTTGCATTATGTTAAACATCATGAACTCTGAGCCAAGCTTTTTTCCAGCATTTATGCCTCAGAGTTTGACCTTAATTTATGGACATTTCAATGTAAAAGAAAAATTAATCTATTTTATGGAAAAAAATCCAAAATTTGATGGCAAATTGATTTATGTATGTGGAACATGCACCGTTCTGGCATAACAAATGAGTTACATAATCTGTAAAGTAATGGATGAAGATAACTGTTTTTTTGGCTCTTCCTCATCCCAAATTTTTCTAAATATGTATGGGAATTATTACATGTAATACATACTCAAGCATAGGTAATAAGTCTCCACTGAAAGGTATATAACCAGTTTCCTTACTACCACTGTTTTGATGACTCCTTTTCTTTGGATTGAAAAGTTTCATTGAAAATCAATGGGAATTTTTTCCTGTTTCAGTTATGTAAATGTAGTTCAACATAGTCATTAGAATTTTCTGTCTGGGACCATCCCATAGTTTACGATTTCCAACAGAGATTTTACAAGCCATAAAATCACACAGAAAACCCTAGAGTATTAAGTTTTATTTTATAAAGTAGGAAAAGGAAGAACAAATACTGGGATGTTAGATTTTTTTTTATATATAATACACAACTAATGCTATAAGGAAGTGTTTAATGATGAGTATGATTGACTATCTGTTTCTCTTATTTTCCATTTTCTTAGGTTTAATAGCCAACCCTTCCCATGTTTCAAGTCATGGTCTCAGTAATTTCAGTGATGCATGGGTGTAAACCCCTCCATAGAATTACAGATCTACCTCAGTGCTTCGGTAAAATAGAAATCTATAAAAATGCTCTATTTTTTGCCTTCCTCGTAAGTCTCTAGCCCAGCTAAGAGTCAGACCTTCTTTAAAAATTTGATCTGCTCCTCTGTATGTAAATAAAGTAGCAATATAAGCACAGATATTTTCTATCTGTTTTAATTGTAACTAGATAGCTCATAATTCCTAAGAGGATGTTTTATTTCCATGCCATTTGCCAGGAGTAAAGACTAAAATGCATCTTGAAATGCTGTGCTGTTCATTGTAGCTGTTCTGATATACTGCTGAGCTAAACTATCTCTAATATCAATACCTTTTATTTCCAAAACTAGTCATATCCGGGCACTTGAGAGTGTTTACTTCAACTGGGCCAGTATCTCTTTTTGAAGTTATAAAAAATTTTCTCAAACAAGGAAGTGCTATTAATATAAGTTTACAGGCAAGAAGCCCATTTCTACGTTCTTCTCTGACTCATCTGTTATCAAAAGAATAAATGTCATCTTTAGAAAACTCTATTTTACAACTGTAGCCTGAAACTTCAAAACTGTTTAGAATCTTTCAAAGTCAAAAATTTGCAATGTTAACATCTCAGATTAAACAAAGAGTAACAGAGAGAGAAAAAACACTAGATTTATTTGTGTCATGGAAAGACACAAAGACAGGATTTATCATACCTGATCAACATCTGCAGTAACATCCTATCTAAACCTGGTAATCTATTTAAAGCTTTGCCCAGTGTGGGATGCTTCATCTAAAGAGGAAGTCTCGCTACTCTGGCAAATACCAGGATAATTGTGTAATGTTGTTGAAATCTTAGGAGGTGTAACTATTTCCTAAATTGACCAAATACTAAGTTGAGCCCCCAGGCTTCCTTAAAGCACAGGACTCAGCCTAAGACCATAGCCAGGATGTGGTGATTGGCTGTCTGGAATCCCCTCCTGTACTTGCTCCAGTCAAATACATGTCTCAGGCGACAGCTGTATTTGAATATTTTCAACCAATGTAAAGCAAAGGAAACTATGAAAATAATTCCTAAAAAAAGGTAAGAACTGAAGACAGGAGATTTAATGAAAAGCCAGACTTCAGGTTGGAGGATAAGCAGACGGTTGCTGCTATGCTACTATGATTGTATGTGTATGAACCCTCACTCCTGCAAGTTTTACTTAAATATCCTTCACACTTGAGGACAGTCTCTTCTAGAAAAGGACATTTTAGTGCTTCTGGATGAGATAGCTTGCTGTGCTAACTATGAAAGCTGTCACATCACTAACAAATAATTTGTGATGAAATATTTAAGTAACAGGATCTTCTTGCATTTCTAGTGGCATTCTTTCAGAGAGCACTCAAGTCTTCATAGATTATAAAGTCAGTGGAATTTCTTTAGTAGTGAATTACTGCTCATTTTCTTAGAAAGAAGAAAATGAGCAGTAAATGTAGCTGTATATTTAATTGTAATATATAGTTTTATCTTAGAAGCAGCAGAATAGCTGGGGTTATCTCAGTGTCACCCTATTTAGCTCTGCTTTTTGAAGCTGGTGGATGTCAAACAATTTCAGCATGAATGTTTATCATATAAGGCCTCAGACCTGGAAAACACTTTTAAAATTTGTTGTAAAATATGGCTTAAATCATCTCTGACTTGATCTGAATAAAATATAAATCAGAAATATTTTGGGACTGAGTTGTACTGAGGGACATTATTCTTCCTCTATTCTGAGTTCTAGTATTTGGATATCAGGATTTGACAGTTCTGTTTTTCTGAAAGACCAGCAAAATATGTAAGAGGAAAACTAAGTTCTTAAGATTAAAGAACAAAGTTCTTTTTGAAAAATAGCCAATATACACAATAGGCTGGTGTGCGATTTGCAATGAAGTCAGCAGGATTCTACAGCTTGAAAATCACATTGATTAATCCTGAATTTCTTTAGAGAAGGAAAAGCTGTAGAAACTGATTTTTTAAGAAAATTAATAAAAATGAATACATATAGAAATTGCATGGAGGGAAGAAGGTTTGAGATAAACAATATGCTACCCAATGATAAATATATAGTGTTAGAATCAGGGAGGTATAAATAGTCTGTTGTTTGCCAGCTATAAAAACGTAGACACATAAAATGGAACACAGAGGAACAAGATTTATCTTTATTCAAAAATATATAAAGTAAAAAAAAAAAAAAGAGGTCAGAATATTTACAGAAGTCAAACATAAGAAATCATTAGAAACAGTTGAAACAAGCTCAATAAAACCTTCAGAAATGCTAGACAGCACATTCTTCTCTTCAATGCAAAAAATGAGCTGGAAGACTTTCGAGACTTGCATTTGTAGTTTCTAGATGTGGATGTTGCAAAACTGCCTAGCAACACTGAGTGTCCAGTTTCCTTATTGCTAACTGGAGTGGGACATCTAGCTCTCTTAGCCTCTTCTGAAAACTCTGAACCCTAATCCATCATTCTGTGGTTAAAAAGATGTTTTGTAAAAAGTCTACAGCCTTTGATGAATTAAAAGGTGTTTCTATCTTCTCTTTTGTTAGTGTTACTGGTCATACATTGATTTTTTAATACTTCGTCTTAAGACAGTTACTGTACCAGTGAAGTAATTTATTTCATTAATTTTACCTTAATATTCCTCAAGGGGACATGCAGGAAATCAGTTTTCCTTCTCAGTGCTGATGGTTCATGAGAAAATTCTACTCAGGTGTCACAGGTTTTGCTACATGCATCAGTGATGGCTGGGTGTAGAAAGAATCTAGATTATGCATCAGTTATTTTGAAAAACCTGAAGGTTTAATATAAGAGATCTGAAAAAGGTTTTCAAGGGATAAGGACTAGCTTTTTGAGGGTTTGTTGTGTTTGGGTTTTTTCCCCCCTCACCACACACTCAGTTGTGATAATATATCTAGTGACCAAAAAGAAGTTGTTAATGATTGCTCTGTTTCTGAGCATCTTCTGGTGTATGACTGCTAAACGTGTGTCTATCTGCTTCACATCTCAGATTGTTTCCCATTTTCCCAAGTTGTGCTTCTGCTGCACTTCAGTCCTCAGGGGAAAAAAATAGCATTGTGTCCTGCATTGACAGTCTTTTGTACAGTGACTCAGGCTGCCCAGACGGTGCCCGACATATCTCAACTTTTAGAACATTTCCTTTAAAAGTAGAACAACAAAAAAAAATCTTTAATTGTACTCCCTTTTCATTAGTTGGCATGCACTGTAAACCACGTCAGCTATTGCGTCTATTAACACACAGCAGCGAGGCTGCAACTGGTCTTCAGACAGAAACATGCTGCTGCTGAAGCAGAGCAGAATCATGTAATTTTGGAGTGTACAACATATCAAGCAGTAATTTGGGGCTAGATTGCAGTTTTAACCTCATGCTAGCAGTGAGGAAGATGAGCTAAGCTAATGACAGTTCCCAGCAGTACTGCCTGTTGTGCTGGGAGTGCACACACAGCAGCTGCTGCTGCCACCCTATGGAGAACTGTGCACACCCTCTCCTACATCAGTCCATCTCTTGCTGACATCTGTGTACAGACAGCATAACCGCTTGAATGGCGTCAAGGCTGCTGCATACCATTAATCAGGTTTCTGTCATCACTTTTGACAGGTCCTGATGAAACAGATGAAGTTCTGAATAGAGCAAAATAAGGAAACAGAAGAATATGCTATTCTTCATCTTCTTCCTCTGCACACATTTATGGAGAAATGTTAGCCAACAGCTTGTCATTTCACTGAGAGATGTCAACATAGTGATACAGTTTTCAGATGGTTAAATGGGTGGCTTGGAACTAAAAAAGAAATCTGGGGAGGTGCAATCTGAGACCAAACCTCTCACTTTGAAGCGTCATCAGCTAAGTGCTGTTTAATCCATATAGAGCAAGGTGACATGAACCCACAGCCATATTTCTACTAAAGTGTGAGCTAGTAATAGACCCCTGAGAGAATTATAAGACTGAGATTTAAGAAGTGATCTCTGGTTCATATTGGACAAACAATTATCTAGCACTAGTAGCAGAGCATTGACACACTGCTTTCTGAAAGGCTCACACAGCTCAAATGGATTCTTAATGAAATTTTTATTTTCTAATTGTAGACCTAATTAAATTGAAAAGAGACAGCTGCTGGCACTGGAAACAGTTTCACATTCTTCATTTACAGCCTTCTTATTAGAAGAGCTATTAAAATACTTCAGGCTGGCTGAACCTCTGCTGTACTTGTCTAATTCAAGTGTCTTTCAGTATCTGTGCAAACTAAGAGATAATTTCAAGGCATGTTTCTATAACAAATGTCTCTCTTAGAGGTAAGTATACATTTCCTTCCTCTAGTGAAAAAAAGCAATAGATAGACACTGGGATACTCTTTCCTCTGCTCCTGACTTTAGCAATGGGAAGATATGTATTACTAGGCGGCCTTTTGCTATGGCCTACATTCAATATATAGGATTTAAATTACTAAAAAAACCCAGAACTGACCCCCCACCCCCAAACCCCCAAACAAAAACAAAATGAAACAAAAAACCTCAAAACCTATAAACCAAAACAAAAAAACCCCAACCAAACAAGAAGACATCCTTAAAAAATACTACATAAGAAAACACAGATTTCTGTTCCAAGAAGTGAAGAATAGAAACATAGTCCAACAAAATAGTGTCCGCTCTCCTAATGGCCACCATTACATTTTTCAGTAAAAACACAGTGTATATTTCTTCACTAAATATAGGGGTATGGAACAGTTAAATACTACCTGTAAACAGAATTACTTTTCTATAAAAAGTGCAAATTAAAACATAATTTTGTCACTGTTACATCCAAATATGCATATTTTGCGTGAGATTTGCTACTAGTTGAAGAAAAATGTGTGAACTAAGATGGTAAAGAATTCAGTACTGAATAAAAATATTTTTAGCCCAGCATGTGTCATATATCTCATATCCTTAGGATGCTATTAATAAAGTTTTCCTATATGAAACCAGAAAAAGTCATTGCAGGGACTGCAAAAATATAAATTTTTGCCATTTACACTTTGAAAGCAAATTAAAACTGATTCATTGATAACTGCAGAAAGCTTTTCATGCTTATGAATACTTCAGATAACTGACATCCCTTAAAAGTGCCTACATTTGAAAATAAATCCTCATATAATGCACGTCATCAGACAGTTTACTCCTTTAGGCAGCTCTGCCAAAATTAGAGCTAAAAGAAGGTGTAAATCAGAGACAGCTGAATAGAGCTGGTGGAAATCTTTTCCTTGAGTTACTTTTACAGATATGTATACACATATAATAATAAAATTAAAATAAGCCCACAGTGCTGGTGAAACACAGGTGTTGGGTTTGTTTTGCGTGTTTAAGTAGTGCTGACAACTAAGCTTCAGTGTTTTAACATATGACCTGTTCTTCACTGAGTGTGACTGAAGCTTCTGTGTTTTATATTTAACATGTTAACCAAATGAAATTATGATCAAAAATTTTTAAAATGACAGTTTGGCAGCTCTGTTGGGTGTCTGTCGATGTCTCATTTATTCTTTCAGGCTACACATGCCAGTGCAGCTACTTGAAAATGAACCGTGTCCTCTCTCCTCTTGTCATACATTGCCTACCACCACTGAAAACCAGATCTTGCTAATAATCTGCCCCATCGTTGGTTCTGGAGGCAGAATACAGTCACTCCAGCTCACTGTTTGGCATCTATTCCTTAATAGTTGACATCATTAGCTACAACTTAGTTTTTTCAGTTCACTAAGAAAATATGACTACATGAAGGCATACATATGGTTACATTTTCAAACTGAATTCTCAAAAATGTTCACAGGCTATTTGGAAAAATGCCTGTTTTTAAAGATAGAACTGAAGTTTTGGAGAGAAAATAGGTTTTCTGCATATCATGTATCAATTACAAGTGCTATAGGTGAATTCAAGTATGATGCTTTTGAAAAAGTGCTTATGGGATCAAGAAAAAAAACAAAAAGTAAGAATAACTATTCAGAACACACCAGCTGACAGTCTTCAATTTTTAGCAATTCAGAGGGAGATACAAGGCTGAATAGGAAAACATGGTAAGGAATACAATGGAACAACAACTACATAAAATAATTTAGATGTATTTACAGATTGAATTGTCAGAAACAAATATGTTATCTTTGAGATCTTTAGCAATAAAAAAGTATACATTTTTTCAAGATTGTTTAATCATCTTAACAAGCTCTGAAATCTTGCCAAAAGTTGAGAAGTCTCACACTGTTCATGTTACTGTCCAAGAACATTCAGGCAATTACAGCTCTCGCAGATGTCATGATGTCAGATTTATGAGCAATGACAAGCCATGTGACTTTCTACTGCCTTCAGAAACAGCAACTGAGCAAAGTGCAGTATCAGAGTCTCTAAAATTTACTATGCCTATATAAAAGTATACAGTAACAAATGAAGCAGCAATAGCAATAGTTAGAGGACAAGGCATGGTATTGCAAGATACCTGGAGTTCATGACTGAGTTTCAAAGCCTGGGAAAGTCACGTGAGAAATCAAGAAAACAGATTTATGTTAGAGACAATATTTATAAAAAACCAAAAATCTAAATCTAGAATTCATGCCTATACCACTTTGAAACTGTGTTCAAGATGGAAATATAAGTATTTTTATAATTTTTAGGATCTTGATGACAGAGAATTTTCCCAATAGATTTCTTCCAATTGATCATGAGATAAAGAGCAGCTAACTCCAGTGTCAAATATTTCAATATAAGACTATTCTCTTTTCAACATTTTTTAAAAAGCTAGAAAAGTTGAGAACATAAAATATATATAATTCCAATTGCACCTCCAGTCAAATCACTGCAGTGTTAGTACATCTTTCTTTTCAGAAATTGTGCCCTATTCAAGCCAGGACACAATTCACACTACAACAGTTGCCTCAGTAATTTTCTCCTTGTCATTTCTGCTAATGTGAATCTACAGTGTCTGTAGGATGCAGGCCCCATGCATCCTATTATTTTTGTGATAAGAACCATAATTTTGAGGAAAGAGAAGAGTAACACTGGAGAAACATATAAAATGGGAGACACTTAGCACTGGCTTCTCTTTTATTCTGTAATGTAGAGACTCTGAACTAAGTGCAGTGGTTAATTAATGGCCAGACTTGTGAATAACACCATGTGACTGAGATGCATAGGGATAATGACATGAGCTTGGAAAACTCACTTTATGAGACAAATAAAGAGTATTACATAGCTTGCAGATACTAATTAACAGTGATAATGTTCAAAATTATATTGAGCTCTATTAATGTCACCCAAATTTTTACAAGTCATAAATTAACGATACAAAATCATTACTCCAAGAGTATTTTAAGAAGAATTATTTCCTGTTTTGACCCAGACTTGTTAATTTAATTACAGTTACATCAGAATAAAACCAAAAATTATATCAGTTTGGCTAAACTGAGAATATCTTCCAAATCCAAGAACTGATTACTTAAATACTTTGCCATGAGGTACAGCATTAGTATTAGAAAAGAGTAACCCCCATGATAATTCAACAGTTCTCAAGAACATATTGTTTTTTAGAATTGTAGACCATCATGCAATACTTAATATTATCCAAGCAATAAACTACAGAAGTTCCCTTTAGAATAAACTCTTTATGAGGAAAATGCACTATACAATGTGATAAATTATATAAAAGTAGTAGAGAAGTGGTCTGATACAAACTAAGGTGCTAGATGTTTTAATAACATCACTGGTTTATTAATTTTAAATTATATAATATATAAGGGAAAATATATGTGGCAATTATGCATTCTGAGCCAAAAATCATGTGTAATGCACTGTGCCCTCAAGTGAAGCAAACCAGCTAGGCATTGTCTTGCCAACTCTTTCTGTGAAGTGTGTGCCAACAAATTCCCTGAGTTCTTTACCCAGGGTGTAAAAATGTGTTTTTATACATTTTAAACAAATATCACAGAAGAAAGATTTTCTCACTTAGGTTTTTTAATGTCCTTTTGTTTTGCAGTTCATGGTAGACATCCATATTGATATTGACTGACTCACCAAATACAATAATCTATGTAAAATTAAATTGTCTAGCAATTATTTAGATGAAACTGTTTTTTTTCTGCACCACTCTATAAGTCAATTGCACATCTGCATACGCAATTTACCATAGAACATAGGTCCAGTTAAATGGAAAATAATAAAGTAAAACAGAGAAATTAGAAAGTCTCACTGGGGAAGAAAATATGAACAATAAATTAATAATATCATAAATTACCTTCCAAATTTGCATCTGCACTGCTGCAAATACAAACATTTGTAACATGTATTTAGGTTGGGTATTTCGTACCTGATTTCGAAGCAGTAAAATTCAGAAATTTACATTAAAGCACCTGCTGAGATCATGACACAAACTTTATTTCAACCCAATAATTAAATGCTGTTCCTGGCTGAAGAAAGCCCAAAGGAAAGGGTTTTTATACATGCAGCTCCAGTGACATTTATAGAAAACCTTTACAAGACTACTATCAACCTACTTTAGAATACTAATTTCAAGAATCTGGTAGTCAGCGAAAGCAATAAACACACAGCTGCTGCATATGCCCAGGTTGTCTTTACCATGCATGTGAGGTAGATCCAATATAGACTGCATATGTATGGTAACCAACAGCTGCTGTTTTTTTTCAAATTTCAGATACTGGTATACTTTTTTACCAATAGTAGCTAGTGAACAGAGAAAGATGAGAAAGCCTGGAGTGACAGCAAGCAAGGAAGGCCTTCAGGGCCAGAAATGATACTTTCAAGCAGACTCTCAAATTAATTGAGAGGCAGATTGAGGAATAATTTTCTCAGGTGGGGAAGTCCTATTTTAAACTCACTTGTCCATATCTGCTCCCTTCCATTCCCAATGCTCCCATTCTCTTTGCTTTCTCTCCTTCCTTTCTGCAATCTTCTTTCAGCTGGCAAGACGTAAGGTTCATTTTAACTACAGCAGTCAACTGATGTTTGGGCCACACAGTCCCTATTTGGTGTTCATTTCTGTGAGAGAGGCAACTGGAATTTATGGGTTTTTGCATCTGACATGCTCTGATGCTGTTTTCTAAGGTGACATATGTGAAGAGCCAGACAGCAGGAAGTTCAAAGAGAATTGGAAGTTGCAACAGTTTAGCTCAGAAGTACAGTAATGATATTATCAATAATGGTATCAATACTATCTGTCAGATAGAGTCTTTGATATGCTGATCTTCAGAGAACTTTAGGAATTTGTAAAAGGACAGACTCAGAGCAGTATGGAAGAAAAAAAATGTTATGAATAGACAGCTTTGAAAAAAGGATGCAGAGATAAGACTTCATTCTGCAAGGAATGAGTCATAGAAATGATAAATAAAAATAAAAGGAAACTGAAAACTCCTTAAAAAAACCCAACTCAAAAAAAGTTTTCTCAAGCTCTCGCTACAACATTCAACGGAAGGGAAAATTAAAGTTATAGCACATGCCATACTGAAAGTGTTAAAAGGTGGCTTTTGTCAGAAAATCTTCACAAAACTGTGAGAATTAGAAAACCATCTTTATTTGTGCACCTGCAGTTACATGCAAAAACTCAATGACCATGGACACAAAATATCTACTGCTTGTTCATTTGTCATGAGCTTATTGGGAGAGAAGCCATTCGATAAAGAAGACAATTAAAAAAAATACTTATTTGATTTAAAGAAAGTAAGCTTGTGAGGAGCCAGGAGTAGGCAGCTCTTTAAAGTTCATCTTATGTAGAGTGCAGTAAGGAAGCAACAAGGGACAATGTAAATGAGATTCACTGACTAATTTCCCCAGTGGTGGAACTCCTACACATTTTAATTGCAGATCAGTAAGAATATACATGGTAGAAGAGACATCCATGTTAAATAACGCCAACGTAGAGGAAAAAGTCAAACTGGCTTCAGAAGCAGTTATGGGAATATGCAATCTAAAGGGAACAAGCAGGTAAGAGGGAAAGCGAAGGCACTAGCAGGAGTCCAAAACAGGAAAGGCAGCCACAGAGGGAGTCAGTGCTCCCAGTAATGAGACTAATCTTCCCCTATTTAGGTTGTGCAACAATAATTTTTTAACCTATTCACCATTTATTTTCATTTTTTAATATCCAATAAACTTTGTGTCTGCATGTGTGTGATATTATTTTTATTGATATACATACTTTGCCCTTAATATATCACTCCTCTATTTGTAACAAAGATTTTATCATCTTGAATACCAGCCTTGAGCCATGGTGGCATAAAACGTACTGCACCAGCTGACACAGTGTGTTCCTGGATCATTGTTTTGGGTAAACCACCCCCTCCCCCAGCTTTTCCTGGTCTAAAACAAAAGTGGCAAAATTGAAGCTGCTCTTCCAGGTCAGGAATACTTCTTGATTTTAACCTAATTAGGCCTTCATTTAAGAAAATCTGACTAAAATGCCCACACAGTGCAGGAGTATATTGGCAATCGATAGTGTACATCTTCTCTGTGTTAGTAACAACTTTATGAATCGCTTTTGTAGCTGACAATGAAGACAGTGGAAGAAAACATTTGCTTTTCCAATGCAATGTAAATTGACCATATTTAAAGAGGTAAAAAGGACCTGGATCAAACACTCCTATAGATGTGAATGATGCATCTCTTCCTCCTGAAGAAATGTGTTTATTTTGGGAAATGCCTGTTTTAGCAATTCCTTCTCCTTGCAGGACAACTGAGGTATGAATCCACTATATTATTATCATAAGTATCACATGGGGTCTGTCATAAAGTTTCCACCAGTCCTGTTTGGGGAAATGTGAGCAGCCCTGTGTGCATCTGGCTAGAGCTCTTTATATTTCATTGCACAAGCATATCATGCACAGCTAATTTTTATTCAGTCAGTGATACTTTTTTTGTAATTGCTCTTCAAAAAGCACTGATATATCCATTTGAGTTCAACCTCTCATGGTAAACAAACCGTTGTTGCAGCACAGTACATTTAAAATTAGCTTAATAAAGTCCCTTCATTTTATTGCTCCACAGATAGAAATACTGTCTTGGAAAACAGACAGTTCTGAGTTGCAATTAAAAATTTAGTACAATCTTGATACAGCAGATGGAGGATATTAATGTGAATTTACTGTGAAAGAGTAGCACAGTGATGGAGACCAGGGTGGGAAAAAAAGTAGCCATGAACTGAGAGGGCAGTGAAATACCTCCTTTTGGAAAGCATTTGTATATATCATGCCACACTTTCACATTTTTGTTGGGTGCTCAGAAAAATGTTTCTCATGCAATATATTGGTATACCCCCCCATCCCATCCCCGTGAGTAGTACAAGACCATCTTCTATGAGCCTGCAGTTACATGCAAAAAATTAAGGAGCATACACACAATAATGTTCATCACTTGTGTATCTATTGTCAATTTATTTTTTCCTATTACAATCCCAAGCACAAACTTTCAAAAATAAAATCAGCCACCTGGTCAGATGACCAACGATGTACTATGTGTCTTTAGCGTACATTTATGAACCTCTGCTTTGTTAAATTACTTTGCATTATAAACAAAACAATGTAATTCTAGAGTTTAGGCTACTTAAAAAGCTCAAACTCCCTAGTAATTCACCTCTTACTTCACCCTGTTATCCCTTTGCTTTTCAGCAGCTATTTCCAGAGTACTCTCCAACACAGCGAAGTGACATTAGGAAATACTCAGCTTTTAGTATAATCTGTGGAATCACAGAATGATGGGTTGGAAGGGACCTTGAGGATCATTCACTTCCAGCCCCCTGCCATGAGCAAGGGACACTTTTCACTAGACTGGGTTGATCACAGCCCCATCCAACCTGGTCTTGAACACTTCGAAGGATGGGGTATCCACCACCCTCACCATCAATAATTTCTTCCTAATATCCAATATAAATCTCACCTGTGGTTTCAAACCACTCCCCCTTGTCCTATCACTACATGCCCTTGTAAAAAGTCCCTCTCCATCTTTCCCGAAGGCCTCCCGTACGGGTGCCGCCGGCGGCGCAGGGCGGTGCCAGCCCCGAGCTGGGCAGCGAGCGCCCACCCGGTGCCACCGACCCGCCCCCAGCTCGGGGTGCTCCTACAGCACAACCAACCCGCGGGCCCGCACAGCACCCCTAGCCCCGGGGCTGCGAGCATCACACCATCAACTCGGCTGGAAAACACCTGTGGGATCGCCGAGTCCAACACCACCACCACGACCCAACACCAACCACCGCGTCAGCGAGACTCCAGTCGTCCCTGAAACACCTCCAGGAACGGTGACTCCACCGCCTCCCTGGGCAGGCCGTTCCAATGTCTAATCACCCCTTCTGCGAACAAATTGCTCCCAATGTCCAGCCCAAACGTCCCGTGGCGCGACTCAGGACCGTGTCCCCCTGCCTGCCCTGTCTCCAGCTGCCCAGGAGACCCGCCCGCTCCCTTCCCCCAAAGCAGCGGGACACACGCCGCGTTCTAGGCGGGCACGGCGGGCTCGACGCGGTACCCTCTGGGAGCTGTAGTTTTCTCTGCTCCCGGCGTGCTTTAAGCACGGCGAAGGGCGGCGGCGGCTGCAGCGCGCCCGCGGAAGGACTACGTTTCCCGAGGTGCCCCGCGGCCGCCCCCAGCCGGGAGGGCGGGGCGGGCGCGGCGGTTGAATGCGGGCGGGGAGAGGGCGCGATGGAGTTGTCGTCGCTCGTCAGGAAGCTCGGTAATGGATCCTCTCTGTCTCCCGGGGCTGTCCCGGCCCCTCTGCTTGTGCGGCTCGGTGCCAGGGAGAGGCGAGGGGCGCCTCCGTGGGGAGCGGGAGCCCGGCCGCCCCTGCCCGGCCTCGGCCGCGCCTCGGGCTCCTCTTCCACTCCCTCCGCGGTGCAGACATGGGGCCGGCCGCGCTTCCCGAGGTGGAAACACTTCCCGAGGAAATGCCGAGGGCTTCCCCTTAAGATATGGTGCCTTTCGAGTCAGTGGGCTTGGGTAGTTTTTTGTCCTATGGGTGAGCCCGAGGCAGCTTTCTGTATCCACATTGTGGAAGAGGTTCGGGCACCGGGTTATGTCATCAGAGGTGCATTTGGCACCAGGCTATATCGGTGTAGTTTGTAATGCAGATTCATTTGGCACCAGACTATATCAGAATAGTTTATAATGTCTTGCCGCCTTATAACCATGGAAACATACGTGATTAAGTTACTGCTTGGAAGTGTAACCGTATTTGTCTTCCTCGTAAGCGTAATACTGATAGCATAAAAGCTTTTACGGATCTTTGACAATGTTCTCTTTGTCCAAATAAGAAAAAAGTTGTCAAATAATTTTGTGGGTTTCTTAATACCGTTTTTTTGGCAGGTCATGAACTGACAGAGATAAGAGAGCGGTCTCTGAAGACTATCCTGTTTAAATTAGATCACAGCTTGATTTCGTATGCTGATCTGGTCCACGAAAGAGCACTTTTTCGTAACCTTTTGGAGTGGTTCAATTTTCCAGTTGTACCAATAAAAGAGGAAGTACTAAATTTTGTGAACAGTTTGATCAAGGTATGACATCCTAACATTTATTTTTAAACTATATGTCTTCAGAATGCCAAAGCTAAATAAAGCTGAATATTATTTGACTTTGTAGCTCCATATAATGAGGTTTTTAGAGTGTTTTTGTGAGACGGGGAAAATAAAGCCACTGTATGTAGACCAAAATGTAAAGGATTTGAGTGACTTGAAATGTATCGGAGGGATAGCTGAGAAAAATTGTTCTTTTCTGGGTTTTACTTTTTTATCTGCTTCTTCAGTTTCTCATTTAGAGTTTCAGTTTACCCTGGAACACTATCTGCAGCTAAGCATTTGCTCTTCTCTGGAAAAGCGAAGATTTGAACATCACTGCAACTTATCTTAAGAAAACTGAGAAAATGTTACAGAAATTTCAGATATCTCAGATTTTTGCATTTTTTTGTTTTAATCACTCAGTGGTAGCTACATGCAGAGGAAGCAGAAAACCCCATCCTTGATACTGGTGGATGTTTGTCATGGTTTAACCCCAGGCAGCAACCAAGCACCACACGGCTGCTCGCTCACTCCCCCACCAGCAGAACCAGGGAGAGAATTGGAAGGGAAAAAGCTAGAAAACTCCTGGGTTGAGATACAGACAGTTTAATAGGAAAAGCCAAAGCTGTGTGCACAAGCAAAGCAAAACAAGGAATTCACTCACCAGTTCCCAGGGCAGGCAGGTGTTCATCCATCCCCAGGAAAGCTGGGCTCCTCGCCTCTAAAGGTGACTTAGGAACACAGATACCATCACTCCAAATGTCTCCCCCTTCCTCTTCCTTTCCTGCACTTATAGACTGAGTGTGCCATTGGAACTACATGATCTTTAATATCCCTTCCAACCCAGGCCGTTTTATGATTCTATGATATGGAATATCACTTTGGTCAGTTGAGATCACCTGTCCCAGCTGTGTCTCCTCCCAGCCTCTCAGGCGCTCCCAAACCCTTCGCCAGCCTGGGAGTACAAAGAGCAGAAAAGTCTTTGTGTAAGCACTGCTGAGCAATAACAAAAATATTTCTATATCATCAAGCCTGTGTTCAGTAGAAATCCAAAATACAGCCCCGTGATAGACATTTTGGAGAAAATGAACTCAGCACAATAAACAAATAAAAGCAAAATATAACTTAAATATTACAATTCTTTTCTTTCCTCCCCCTGCTACTCTTTACCCCCCACCCCCATCCAGAGACATTGAGACCCTTCAGACTAATTTTGTGAGTTACTTGTCCTGATACAGCATCCACCTGCTGCCCAGAAAATGATTGAAATTGGTGCAGTGGAATTTTTCTCTCGGCTTCGCCCTGATGTGGATCCAAACTTGCAGGCCATAATTGATGGGATTGTGGATGGACTGTTCTTCCTTCCTTCTGAACTTTCTTCTAGTTCTTTATCAGTGTGTTATCAAGCTCAGTCTCTGCCTTCAGTAGACCAACCAGGTAATTTACATATTTTGAAGTGTAATTTATTTTTATTTAAAGTAAAGGCTATGAAGAACTAATATTTTGAGGCATAGTAGGTGAATTATTCCTGAGAGTTCAGTGAAGTGTGTGGTAATCAGATTCTGCCAGAGACAGTGTGACCTTAGCTAAATCACCTGGTGCCATTCCTGTAGTGGAATTCTCTGTCCATTTCTTCTGTGTGTACTGTCTCTTTTCTATAATGTACAAAGAACATTACACAACTTCTAAGAACAGCTTTATGGCAGCAAGTGTAGCAACTTCAAATAAATCTGTAATTTAGCCAGTATGCCTTGCTGCTGTTCATTGTGTGTAGTAAGCTTCAGCTTCGAGAGAAATTCTAATCTTAATTTAAAAAAAAAAAGAAAAAAGTAGTAATTGATCCTAGTAGAATGATTTTAAAAACTGCGTTAGTTATATGCACTATCTACTTAGTTTTGTCATAGAAAATAAACTTAAAATGTCGTGTGGCATGTAACATACTTCACATGTATGAGAAGTGCTATTACTTTCTTCTGATATCTAGCTCATTATCTATCTGAAAAATGTGATACAATGATTTACAGTGCCTCTTAGTTAGATGTAGTGTAACCCATGTAATTTTCCTCACCTGTCTTAAAAATTTCAGCACAAAATTTGTTAGCATAGAGGTTCTTACTTCATCCTGTTTTTGTGGGAAAGACACTGCTGTTACAGTGCACGCTGCAGTAATGACCACGCCTCTTTCGCTCATACTGTGCAGTCTCAGAGATAAAAGCAGTTTTTCTGTGGTTTCTGCAGCCTGTCTAATGCTGGTTCTAGTTTCCTAGAGCTATGTGATGCCTGATGATGGTTCTTTGTGTTTCGGTTTTTTTCTCTTCCTGTGCCCACATAGGGGCAGATTTTTGCTTTGTGTTTCCGCTGTATGGGGAAGAATACAATCTTGCACATGTGCATTTATAGGCTATATCCTTTTGAAACTACTCAATTGAAGTTCCTTACGCTGTAAATTGTATGCATGTGTGGATGAAACAATCTTAATGCTTCCTAGCAGGGGTATTGTGTTTTTCTTCTGTTTCAGCTTCAGTTACTGGGAAAAAATGTAAACTAATAATCTGGACATTATTTAGTTTGACCCTTTGAACCAAATATTGTGGTCTGGAGAGATTGCTTTTGGTGTTAAGTACCTTGTGAATATTTTTATACAGTTTGTGTATGAATGACATGTATTTAACAGTATACGTATTATATACAAGGGGGATAACTTTTCAGGTGGCCTGAGAAGACAGCAGTCTTGGTAGAAAAAGGTTTTAAGTAGTTAATTAAAAAAGTTAATTTTATTACTACATAGGTGGCTTAAAGGAAAACCTTTTGTTTGGCTGCCAGTTCTCCATCAGGCAGTACATTTTGTGTAATCGTTTTTGTTATTGCTTATATGGTATTTCAGAAAATGATTATGAAAATTAAACACTGACACACTTTCTTTACTCCATTTTTTCTGATTATCTGAGACTATTCTAACCTTTTAAATAGACTGATGTAGAACTCAAGGGCAAAATGGAAGTAGTTCAAGAAAAACATGAAAATAAATTGAGGTTTTCTTTTTTGTGTGTACATTTTTTAAACTTATCCTTTTTTTATTTTAGTTCTGCCTCAAGAGGAATTATTCACTGGATATTTTTGTCAAGGTAGAAGTCAACCACTGCAGTTGGAAATACCTCCCAAAAGAACAGTTGGTGTGTGTAGTTATGAAAGAATATGTTAATTACAGAAAGTGCTTAGAGTTGTAATTTAGAATGAATTCCATTAGAAATGTGGATAGCAATATTGGTTATTCTTTCTGATATTGTTATTCTGTGAAATCGAGTACCACAGAAACTGCAATTATAATGCTTATAAAAATGACACTCATCTTAATGGATCTTTCTCTTTTCTGGTAAATAGTGCAGCACTTTGGAATATATAAAGTATGTTAAAGACTGCTGCAATTTAAAAAATTATTTAAATTGCTAATGCTTTTCAGAAGATCTTTTTGTCATAGTCGAAAGTAGCTGTTTCAAGTATCTTTTATTTTAACAAAACTTAATCTGAAGTATCTTTCTAATTTTTAGAAAATGAGATTAGATGCTCTGGGAATGTTTATGTTGTATCTAAATAAAAACTGGTGTTGTGCTTTGATTTTTTTGGTCAGTGAAATGATATGAAGTGGTTTCCTGACAAGCACAGACCAGTAATACTTTGGCAGATCTTTGCCTGTGGCAGTTTACTACTAGCAGTTCATAGGAGTGTGTTCTATTTAACATACAGTATGGTGCCAAGAACTAGATTTTAAAATTGCAGTTTTTGTGTGTAAATCACCAGTTTACTTTTTTTAGTAGTGTATAAGCTATCTTAAGAATTGCATAATAGTTATTACAAACTTTGTTAAAAATAGCCTTAAAGTTATTTTCATGAAAAAGCGATTATGTACCATAATTTCGTAAGAATGATCATTTCTATGGCTTGAAGAGTAAAAGCATGAGGTCAGTTTTCCATTTTTAGAGATCATGCTAATAAATGTTCTTTAGTAACAGAACAAAATTATAATTTGATTGAAAGCATGATGTGGGGGACTGAGTACTCTTCCACTAATGAAGTGTTTGTGGTTTGCTAAAACTTTCATCATTAAATATATTTAATTTGGATTTAAGATGACTTTAGTTGTGTTTTGGTATTGCTGAAAATTCTCATTAGAAGCACTTGATTTGTGCAAATATGTATTTAGTGAAAGATAGGTCTTTTTCAGATTCTATATACTTCATAAGTTTCTGACTTTGTCTTGGATATATATGGTATAATATTT
>VYZS01094538.1:3944-28484 GCA_013400695.1 Neodrepanis coruscans | reverse complement strand
GCTGTTCATGAACCTTTGTTCATTCTCTAAGTGACTCTTACATGCATTGGCTTCCTTCAACATTCTGTACTGCTAAATGGATTCATTGAGCACAGTCCTAGTACAGGATTTTGAAACACATGGACACTGTATTTTCCTCTCTGTATGACTTCCCCCTATTGACCCTGCCTGGGCTTTCCCAACCATGTTTTTACACTTTTCAGGCTAAACCCTGAACATATATGCATATTTACTNCTTTATTGTTTCATCATTCCAAAGCTGGTGTACGCTCTGAATGTGCTAGATCCCTGCCCTTCAGACAGACGGAAAGGCTTCTCACATTAGGAACAATATTCTTCTCAGAAGAGCAAATCCTTTTGATATCCTAGCACTAACATGGTGATTAAAGACAGGATCTTACATCTGACCTCACCTGAAGAGACAGGGAAAAAGGTACAAATGCAACTATGAGGCACACAATTGGACTCCTCCTATTTTCCCTCCTATCAGCTTCCATGTGTTATATTTCTCCTGCTAAACCAATTATCTTCTCTTCCTTGCTCTAGTCTCAAACTCCTCGTTACACTCTTCCCTATTCCTCCACATCCCATTTCCTTGTCTAATGCCCTTAGCTTCTATTCACACACACAAATTGTACTGCCATGTACACCCAACAGAACAGTGTGTATGGTCCAGCACCCACACTCCCCAGACCACTGGTACAAGAAGTCAAAGGAAACTAGAAGAAATACGGTCAATTGCTGTGAAAGGCTCATCTAGAAAGGACTCTTTGACTGGAAGAATACTGATCTATTATTTGTGAAATATGATTACATCTGCCTTTTATCTTTCTCCTTGTTACTCAGTGATAATTGACTGCTCAAGGCTGGCGCTCATTTTTAATTACTCCCACAGTAAAAGCGCAGCAACATGCTCTGCAATTGCTCTCACATATTTGCATGCAGCACCAGTAACACATCATCCCTCAGCAAACAGCTATTCCCTTTTTTTTAACTGTACAAACTGGTAGAGGACATTTCTCCAAAGAAAAATTTAACAGAGAATATCTCTGTGCCTACAGAGCAGACAGAATGTTTCACTGTTCATTAAAATAACTCTTATTCAAGATCTGCTAACAAGGGGCTGCCCTGCTGCTGTCTCTTATGGCATACAGATATTTCTATTTACCTATTTAGCAATTTGTTTTAGAGAATTAAGCATCTAGTAGCTGCTCAAGGGTTATTTCCACAGCTGCCAGGTACAAGCTGAAATAAACATCACTAAGTCACCTCACAGAAGATCTCAACTAGATCATTAATGTACTAATAAATATGTAAGGAGCTCCACTCAGTGGCATGAGAAGGCATTTCCAACTGTGATATCTAACATAACATGAAAAGAAAGGAGTCTTTGGAAATGTAAATATGTATAATAAATACCCTCAACTTAATTGAGTCTCTGCATTATTTATTTTAATCAAAGCATTAGAATCATGACCTTTCACTTGGAACCTTTATTCATTGTCAGCAACATTTCTCGGATAATTTAATCACTGGCTTTGGAAAGATGTTGGTTAATCAAGCAGATACTCTGAATTATAAATATGAAGTAAAAGAGAATCTTGTCCAGATGCTTTATGATTGGCATACTCGTTATTCCGTATAGTAATGGAGTAAATTACTCTGTGCAATTACAAGGTCCTGATTACTTCCTGACAAGTTGGGACTGATGGACTGAACAAGACAGTTGTTTAGATATAAATAGACACATTTGAAACTTAGAATAAAAAATTGTTAATGACATTCCTTTTATTTGTAATTTTATTGGAATCTGATACATAATCACCTTGTTTAATGATACACAATCACGTTGTTTAAAACAATAAAACTCAATATTGCCTCATTTTTTTTCCAAGTTTGCTAGACTTTCATTTGTAAATAATTACTTTTTTTATCTTCTTTCTCTTCAGCTGTCTCTACACTTTCTTGAAAAAATGAGGTCTGTTTCATAGTTCCTATCTTATCCAAAAACCTCTGTATTAAAAGCAGTCTAGCCTGAGGGCAGAAAATTAGTGTATTTCTAAAACTAACTTGCTTAGATTGTGGGGAATAAACTATTTAAATCGAGGTGCTACCAGGGAGATAAAAGGAGGGCACTAGTGAAGGAAATTCCAGAGGAGTTGCAGCTACATCTAAAGGCTGTCAGGTTCCAACAGAGGAAAACCTCAGCTCTGAACATGAGCAGTGAAGTACTTTTGATAGAAATTACCACACTAGGATGTTCCTCCTCAGCAAGAGCTTGCTGGCAATGCTGGATCCGCTCAGCATCATTTTTTGCTCCTGCTCTCTGTGTATTTGGCCCTTCCCTTCTCACCCTGCTCTTGCTTCTGTTTGGAACACTTCTTCCTCCACACACTTCTCATTCAACTTAGAGTGGCTTTACAGCAAAGTCTTTCTCCCTCCCCAGTCACAAATGTGTTTCATGGTAGTATTTCTCCTCCTATGCTCATTTTAAGAAATGCAGCATGAGAGATTTCTAATTGGAGTTAAGTTAGAGATGCAGAATGTATCTTGGAATACAACAGGAAAAAAGTCTGAGAGACTGTTGTTAAAGCAATTATCTGACTGAATTATGTGGGATATATCCTGAGTTAGGCCTACTACAAACTTTGGATAGTTTCAGTTACTATGTTCTGTCTCAATATTAAAGATTTAAGAAAAAATGTAGATGGGTTTATTTTCAGTATTATTTCTGTATGGCCTTAGTCATATTTTCCAACGATAATAAAGGTCTTCTGATTTGCGGTATTTAAATCTAAGAAGTCATATCCTTCTGTATCACTATTAAGTCTAGATTCTCAAGTGCCTTATGCCTACTTTTCTTCACCAGCCTCATATATGTAGGAATGGAAACACCTTCAGTGCAGAAGGCAAAAATCAGTTTCTGCAAGTTGCTTCAGGGGGAGCTGGCAGGTGGGAAATGAGCCAGAGAGGCTGTGGCTGGGGTTAGTGGGGAAGCATCAGGATTTAGCTGGGAATCAATCAAGTACCTACTGCTGGAAGCAGATATGGTCACTGTGTGGGATCAGTGTCTACATAATCAGCTTCTACTGAGTCCACCTACCAGCAGAACTATGCCTTTTAAAAAACAGGGCAGTGGCTGATAACAATCAGTACACGGGTTTCTACCCAGTACAATTATTATCCTGAGAGGGATGATGCCCGAAGTCTGCCTTGGTCCCACAGTAGGTATCGAAAGCCCATTTGAAGGATTTTTCTTTAGTGACATGTTCCTAGAATTCCCATGTTCCTGCAGCATATGAAAAACTTAATACATAATAGTATCCAACAGTTCTGTTTGGCTTAGTGGGATTTCTATGTCTAGATCTTGTAAGTTTCACATCTCCATGATTTTTCTCCTTTTCTGATTCTTAGCTACTTACTGGAAAATCGGAAATATTTTTGTCTTTCTCTGCCCACTACAGATTTTGTGTCTTCTTAAGTGGATGTCATATGGTTGCTTAATCAGATGAAAAATCATACTCCATTTAACAGAGGACAAAATCAATCAAAGCTATGAAATCACTACAAATAAACCTCTCGAAACACAACATTCTCCTTCTTTCCACTCCTCAAACTTGAAGTTTAAGCAGGTAATTTAAATTGAATGTTTTTATCTGTACTGATCCTTGAAATGTCTTTTTCTTTCCATTAAAAAAGTTGATAACATCATTTACCAGAAGAGTTGGGTTTTTTTAAATGTAAATCCAAATAGCACTTCTAATAGGGAGACATAACCCTATGTTTAGACAAGGTTTTGAAAAAAGCAAATGTAAAAGTAATAAATCTTGTTTAGTCCTGTTTCAAATACAAGTTTAGGTATAGGATCTCTACCTATCTTTCCCCCTAGTTGCTGCCCCATTCCTACAAATGTACTTTTTGGTGTGCAATGACTCTACTCACAATCAAAACAGATGTACAGGTAGGAATGAACAAAAAAAATAATGAAGATTAGGACAAATAGTCCTAATAGTCCTGACCTGTAAGGTAAGGTATGGTTTAGAACACTGAGACTAATATACTATGACATTTTGGAAACACTGCTGTAAGGATAAAAAATCCATTTGACTTTTGTGCCCTGAAGTTTTAGCCACTCTACTGAAGAAAAATATTTTATACACTCAGTTTTCAACGTATTCCCAAGGATGGGATAAAATACAAAAAAAAATTAATGTTAACAGCTTTCAGAGATGAATTCGAATTTCCCATGATTATAATCTCTGGTCTGAGACTTAACAGATTCAGCTACAGGCCTGGGTCAAGGTACAGTGAGAGACTGGTATCACTATTAGGAAAAAATGCAGAAGATCTTAAAGACACTGAAAAGGTCTGTGTGGTAATCTGTGGCTCTATGTGGAAAACTTGGAAATTTCAATGACAACATTACTATGCATGAAAATAGGTCATGAAATTACAAAATAATTAGAAGTTACTTTTGAGAAGTCTAGGGTGATAAACGAAATACCAGAAGAAAGTGAAACATGGTGCCTATTCTTTAAATAGAGCAACTGTGAAAGACCAAAGTTATCTTAAACTTCAATTCTCTGTTAAGGATTTAAATGCTTTTCCTAGTTGTAAGACTTCAGAGAAAAAGGTGATGAGTCAATCAGTCAATCGTCAAACCGTCAATCATCCTGATTTTTAGCCTGCTAAGAGAAACACCAGTTCCCTCATCTTCCAGTCAGGCCGGTGACACATCTTCAAATGTCACCTTCAGACACTTCCGAGGGCAAGTCCAGACACCAACCAGCTTTCCTCGCTTGTCATTTATGCCAATCCAGCGGGGTGCTACGTGTCCCTGAGGTCCCTCTATCCTTTCAGTGTTTTCCCATCACCTTCCCGGCTGGAAAGGCTTATCAGACACCGCAATGAGCCTGAGCTGAGCCCTGCAGAGAGAACCGGGCTGCCTTTTGTTCGGAGTCATGTCCTGCTGTTCTGGGAGCACCACAGGGGCACAGGGAGCGAAGTGGGAAGGGGCCGGACACTGGGGGACGGGCATGGGCAGTGCGGGAACCGGCATGGATTTACGTGGAACACCAACGGCTGAAAAGCAAGCTCAGGGATGGGGCGTGCAGGGAACTGAGGGGGAAGATCTGGTCAAACAACACCAGCACTGAGGAGCCCCGCACCCCACCTGGGGGCTGGTGGAGGCCGCCCCACGGTGAGCGAACCCCCGCTCCCTTCCGGAGGCGGGACTGGGAAGGGGCCGGCGGCTGCCGCAGCGCCGGGATGTCCCACCGCCCCCGCCCGTGACGCGCGTCCGCCTGGAAGCGCTTCCTGCCCGTCACTTCCCACCGCCGCCGCTTCCAGCCGGGCCGCCGGACTCGTGTCCCGCCCAGGCCCCGCTCCCTCGGCGCCGCCGCCATGGCCATGAGGCAGACCCCGCTCACCTGCTCCGGCCACACGCGGCCCGTGGTGGACCTGGCCTTCAGCGGCGTCACCCCCTACGGATATTTCCTCATCAGCGCCTGCAAGGGTGAGCGGGACGGCGGGGGGACCCCGGCCCGGGGGGAGTGGGGGAGCCCCGGTGCTCGTAGGCCGCGCATCGCCGTGCGGGGCGGTGCGGGCTGTGCCGCTCTGCTCTGAGCTCTCCAGCCCAGCCCAGCTCTGTGCTGCCCTCCCGGGAAGGCTCCCCCAGCCCGGGGGCTGTGGGATGAGGGGGGGAGCGAACAGCTCGGATTTCGCGGTGCTGCGGGTCCGGGTTATCCCGGGGGTGCCGAAGGGCCCGGTGGGGATCCAGGGTGTTGGGAGGGTGGGAAGCCTCCAAAATAGTTGAGGTTCCCGTTTCTGCCGGGTGTGCAGATCGGCTGCAGGTGTAGAGGGAGCAGCGGTTTGGGCAGGGCAGCTGCCTCGCTGGACACGGAGTGATGAGAACTCTGTTCTCAGTGTGAGAATAGTGTTTCCTTACATGTTAATCTTATTTATGCATAAGTTTTAAACGACATACTTTCTGCCTTTGAAGTGCTTCCAGTTGAGCTCTACATCTTGTGTGAACTCTTTGATAGTCTCCCAGTAAAACAAGTAACGATAGGAAAAGCTTTCTATTATTGCTTGATTTTTTCTCTCTGTATGTTTTAAACATACCTCATTGCAAACACGAGACCGTGTCTGCATACAGACAGCCTGATAATACTGTTCCAAAGTAAAAAACCAAACCTGTCCTGCCTGAAGAAAGCTTTGTTAAAAATTAAACTTGAATGAAATGCTCCTTTTTACCTCCCTTCTATCTTAACGCAAACCTAAAGTAAATTTTTTATCAGAAAACTTGGCCCATTTGGATAAGCATTAAAATGTCTCTACAGTTTAGATGCATAAAGCAAGTACAGCTGTAAAGCTACTCAGCCAAATGCTTTTGCAAACAATGGCTTCATCGGGTACGGGCATTTCCACATCTTGCTGCAAGGGAACTTTTATTTTTTAAATGAAACAGCTTCCTTCTTTTATCCTGTTGCCTGACTGCTGGTTTTGTTTTTGTGAAGATGGCAAGCCTATGCTGCGTCAGGGAGACACAGGGGACTGGATTGGCACGTTCCTGGGGCATAAAGGTGCTGTTTGGGGAGCCACTCTGAACACAGATGCCACTAAAGCAGCTACAGCAGCCGCAGATTTCACGGCGTAAGTGATGCACTGCCTTCACAGTCTGTATTTGGTGATGTGGTACAGCTGTAGTAAATTACTTGATCCATTTGGTTTTCTTTAGTTATTTGTGACTTGAATATTATTTTTGACTAGCCAAATTAAAACCTAGACTTCTAGAATCTTGAAAACAGCTACAGTTAATTCCAACATAATGAAGAACTGTGATTGCTTGTTGATAGGCCTAATTACCCTACTGGTTTGCTCAGATAACTTTTCTATGCAGTTCTGATTTCTGGCGCTGTAGTTACAGCAGAATTGAAAGTTATTTTGCTTCTAGCAGTTATTACCAAAAAAATCTAGTGAATGATTTCTTTGATTTTTTTGTTTGCAGTATAAATTAATACTTGGCGAGTTGAATCTTGTTAGTAGAGGGCACTATCTTAATGTTAAGTTGTAAAGAAGAAGTACCTTTTTTTAAAAACTAAAATGCCAATTTGTCTGCATGGTCTTGAAGAAAAGGATAAAGGAAGGCGGAGGGACAATCAAAAAAGAGCTTTAGCAAAAACATATAAGGTTTTTTTCTTGAATAATTGGATTATAATTTAAAAGACTGTAGCACTTAGGATAAAATGTTATGATGGCATCAGGAATTATTGCTTACAAACTCATCTGACTGTCCAAGTTGACTTGTCCTGGTGCTTCTAAAATATAAATGTTTCCTCTTGCTGTTTAGCAAAGTGTGGGATGCTGTGTCAGGCGATGAACTAATCACTTTGGCTCACAAACACATTGTCAAAAGTGTGGATTTTACACAGGTATGAGAAACCTTTATACATTATTCACCAGGGAAGTAAGCTCTTGAATATGTTTTGCTACTAGTTACTGCTTTTTACATGTGTATCTCAACAGGCAAATAATCTAACATACCACTGTTCATTTTTAAGATTGTAGGTTAAATGTAGTAAGTGTGTTATAAGCTGTCTGAGAGAAAGAATTGTTATTTTAACTCACAGATGAAGGCTGGTATTTTGATTCAAAGTAGAGCTGACTGTCTATAACTTCTGTTTCAGGACAGCAATTACCTGTTAACAGGTGGACAAGATAAGCTCTTGCGTATCTATGACTTGAGCAAGCCAGAAGCAGGTGAGTCTGCTTGTGTTTTTTGGAGCTAAATACAAGTTCTGAAATTAAAGGGTTACTTGCTGTTACGAGTCACAAAAGCAAAGTTGAGGATTGTTTTATAAATGTAGTGTCTATAACCTTCTGCTATAGTAAGGTCATAGAATTATAGAATGGCTCAAGTTGGAAGGAACCTTAAAGCTCATCCAACCCCCCTGCAATAGCAGGGACACTTTTCACTAGACCAGGTTGCTCAAAGCCCCATCCACTCTGGCCTTGAACACTTCCAGGGATGGGGCATCCATAACTTTGTCTGTAATGGACTTCAAGCATAGCATGTTTCAGTTCAAAGAAGACTCATTAGAAGAAGGTCTGATTAAGTCATCTGAAATAAAAAAAGACTCCATATTAAAATGTTTAAATAGATGTTGGTACTGAACTACTGATGGCTAGAGAAACTTGATGCTAACCTAGTGAAGCTTTTGAAAATTAGACAATCAGATGCTCAGGTTATGTTTATCCTGTTCCTGGAATAAGATCTACAAATAAAGTCACAAATGTTTGAAGTAATTCTACAGTTTCTAGTAAATGGAAATCCGTATAGTTTAAGAAAGCTCCCAAACTGCTGCATGACATTTCATTTTCTTACATGTATTAAAATACTTGACTTTATTTTAAGAACCTGATGTTGTCAGTGGACACACTTCTGGCATTAAAAAGGCTTTATGGAGCAGTGATGACAAACAGATTCTTTCGGCGGATGATAAAACTGTCCGGTAAGGAAAAGTTAACTTCCAGTTTTCTGAGAAGCTCAGTTTTATTTATTGTCATAATTTATATGAGAACATACTTACCTTTTTTGTTTTAGAGGCTATAAGTAACACAGATTATTCGATCCTTGATTATTATAGTTGCTTGCCTCTCCTGCTGTTAGAGAGACATAATTCTGTAGTAATTCCCATTTTGCATCATAAGTACATGCTGCTCATAAACACGTTCTCCCTGACAAGAAGAGCTGGTCTTTGAGAACTGTATAGGACTATAAATTAATGCTTTTCTTAATCCTAGAGAAGAGGTCTTGTGCATACACACTGTCCTGAGGTATTGCTGCCTTGTCTTCTGTGATCCAGCTTTGGAAGGTACACAAGGCATAGACGAGCCAGGCAATGGGATAAAAGCCTGGGAAGAGTAACTGGCGACAGTGCACAGCTGATAGACATAGCCCTTTATCTTTGCCATGCTTGGTAAATCGAATAGGCTTTAGTATTTTATAAGATGTCGTGTCCAGTGATGTTCAAATTTACTTCATCCCCACTTGGTGGGAGATGTGCTGAAACCACATAAACCTGGCTGCTGGGGGGATGAATGGACAAAGACCCTTCCTCAGACTGTGCTCCCCAGAAAGGATGGAAGATGTACCAAATCGCTTTCTCAGCTTTGTGGCTGATATGACCAGTGTCACCCCATGCCTCGCACACTCACCAGTATTAGAATAGTTATTTCTGCGATGTGGAAGGAAGAGTGGGAGGGTGAAATTGTTACAATTTCCCTATAGTCACCTTTTCAGCTCCTATTCTTTTCAGTTTCCTAGTGCTCAGGATAGTCTTGTTCTTTATTTTCCAAATTGCAGAAATAGAAATGCAGCAGTCAGCTAATGAATGAAGACTCTTCTCACTTGTCATAGCAGAACAATTTAATTTCTACTTAGAAAGGTCTTGCACCACCAGATAGAAAGCTGTATTGTATTAAATGAATCTCTGTATAAACTGGTGTTAGTACCTCTTTGCCTTGTGAGGTAAAAAGGCAGAATGAAATCTTCAAACCTTGGGAGAAAGATCTATTGTTTAGGGGATTTAAAAAAAGATTTTTAATCTTAAAGAGAATCTTTGAGTAGTTAACTCGTATGTACCATTTAATGTTTCATGAAGCTGCAAATGTGAAATTAATTTAAAAGAAAGAAGTATATCTTAAGCTTGGCCTAGGTGACAATGCAGAGAAAGCCATTGAAAATCTCAAGTACTTGTGGAATCAAACCATATTCTTTAGCTGCCTTTTTTGATCTTGCCATGGATGGGAGGTGAAAATCGTTTGACTTGCTGAAGTAGTTTGAGAGTCTTTTTTTCCCTTTTTGTTTCCTTTTAAGCCTCTGGGACCGGAGTACCATGACTGAAGTGAAGTCACTAAATGTTGCAATGTCAGTGAGCAGCATGGAGTATGTTCCAGAAGGACAGATACTTGTGATAACCTACGGGAAGACTATTGCTTTTCATAGTGCAGAAACGTGAGTGCACAACACAGAGTTGTCACAGGTTGAGTAATAGGCCTGGTTGTGGGTGAAAACTGACAGTGCAAGGCTAAAATCACCGAGCTGTCAGAACTGGCCTCAGAGGATGTCTTTTCTTGTCACCTTGTCAGAGGCAAAGTGTGAAACAACTTCCCCCTTGTGAAACAGTGAACCTTAACTGTCTGTAAGTGCCAGACTAAGGGTTTGGTGCCATTTTTGTATTTCACATTAATTGTAATTGTGGTTAAATATGTTTCAGCCAGGGTTCAGTTCAGTGCTTTTCAAAGGACTAATTATTTATACATCTTTTTGATGTCTTAAGAAGAAAGGTATGTGCTTAAACGTATTCCAGAAGTAGTTTGAATCTGTGAGCTTTTGCTTACTCTAACTTTGTAAACATGGTTTGCAACTATTAAAACTTGTTTCAGAGACTCTGTGGGGTTGTATTCTGTTTCTCTTAACAGCAGAGCAGTTGAGATTGGTAGAATCACAGTTTCTTGCTTTCAGGTTGTTTTTGTTGTTTGTTTTTTATAAATGAACTTGTTAACAAACTTTTCTTCCTCAGTCTAGAGCAGATTAAATCATTTGAAGCACCTGCTACAATCAACTCGGCATCACTTCACCCTGCTAAAGAATGTTTGGTTGCTGGTGGTGAAGATTTTAAACTCTATAAATATGACTATAATACAGGAGAAGAATTAGGTATGTTTGTTTTTCATAATTAGAAGAGTTCTGAAATGGGTACTAAGTTAAAAATGGCTAGTAAATTAAACCGATGTACACAAATACGGTCTTAGCATAACATGCTGTGCAAGAGGATGAAAAGATTTATTATCAGTTTAAGCATTTTTCCTCAGTATACCTAACATTATTCTTCTAGAACTGATTAAAACCTACATTCAACAGCTCTTTGCACCTATTTAAAAAAAATGACATTCCGTATTGTTGCAGTAGCGGTGTGTTGTGTCATCCTCTACATGTTAGCCAGATTTCTTAAAAAAAAGCATATTTCTAAGTTTTTTTATTGTTTAAAATTGTCTGTGTGTGGAGTGAGTGAACAGAAGGTGTGTATTTCATGCTGCTGGCTTGCTTTGTAGTTTTGTCTACAGTAAATAAGCACCTTTTTCTTGCAGTTAATGAAACATTAATATTTTAGCTAAATCGGACATCACTGAGATACCAGTTCATGGAAGCTTTTTGTTTAACTAATTACTGAGAAAGTGTAATTTCCCCCCCGATCAGTGCTGTTTTTTTTTCTCCTAATCAGTTTTTACTAATAATGTCAGTTGTTGGCTGAAGTCTGAAATTGATGGTCTTGACCAATGTGTTCTCTTATAGAATCTTACAAAGGGCACTTTGGTCCAATCCACTGTGTGAGATTTAGCCCTGACGGAGAGTTATATGCAAGTGGCTCTGAGGATGGTACTCTAAGGCTGTGGCAGACAACAGTAGGAAAAACCTATGGCCTTTGGAAATGTGTAGTTCCTGGTAAGTGTGTGCTTCTTGCTGGTGAAACCTGGCTGCTCCATGTGCATTTTTTAAGTAATATCTATCATTAGTGGTAAACATTCCATTTTGTGCAGTAACTGCTGTCATCTCAGGGTTTGTATAACCACTCATATCTGGTAAGATTTAAGGATGTACTTTTGAAGCTGTCATGTAAGCAATTAACATAAAACCTGTAAGCTTTATGAATATAAACACTTTGTGGCTATTTAAGCAAATAGTCTGATGTATTCTTATGTGAAAGAGCAAGAAATATAAAATCCCACCCTTATAATTCTGAAAGAAAGAGTCTCTAGCAAGAAGTATAGATGGTAGTTTTATGTTGTGCTTTGGTTCTTTCAACTTGGAGTGTGTGTTCATTAATGGAATTTCTTGCCCAGGTGCTTCTTCTCATCACTAAATTAAATGGAAATAACTTTTTTTATTATTACTAAGTTGGACTGACTATTTGGATTTTTTTCCCTCCTCCTCTACAGAAGAGGAGAATGCAGAAGCAGCAAAAGCAAGGACTACCCTTCCAGGAACTGCAGAGGAGGAAATAGGTAATGCACTGAACTCTCAGCTTCCACTTTGCTAAGTGTTAAAAGATAGTCAAGATGATAGCATTCTTTAGTATGGAAGAGGTAGTTTCTCCCACAAGCATCTCCTGGTATTTTTCACTCTTGAAAAGATGCTTGAATGCATTTTCCTGAAAATGACCATGAGGTAAGTGTCAGACTGGTGACTGGAGTTGTGCAGGCTGAACAGGTGGGGTTGAATAGCTGGATCAGGCTGAATGGGAAAACAAACTGAACTGCTCTTTAAGCAATCCATGCAACATTTCTTTGGCTTATATATCTAAGGTGAAGTCTAATCCTTTTTATTTAGTTGCAGAAGAGATTGCCTCTGAAAACTCAGATACAGTCTACAGCTCAACTCCTGAAGTTAAGGCCTGATAACTGCAACTGTTACATGACACATGGACAGACGAGACTAAATCAAGTGAGCAGTGACAAACAGCAGCCTTCCAGAGTGAGCTCTCTACGTAAGGCAAAGATGGGCAGTAATTGATGAGAATGCAGTGGAACTGGCTAGGTGTTGTCTGTAAGAGAACTGAGTATCCAAATAAAAACCCAAAAGACAAGCAGTAGAGTTTTGCTGTCTTTTTGGCATAACTGCCTACTGTCTTTTCAAAGAAGTGTGCAAGCCAAGATCCAGTCTCTCCAATTTCAATTAGACTCATTGTAGTGTGTTTTCTTTATTATGAAGAAGAGATACAATGGCTTTTACCTTTTTTTTTTCTTGAAAGTTGGAAAAGTTTGCTCTAGTTGAAAAGAAGGGATTATGTACTTAAAAGTATTTGGTTTGGATTTTGTTTCAATGTATGCTGCTTCTGGATGTTTACCTGTTTTCAGTTGTCTAAATAAAATGCCTCTCAAAACTCATATATTGCTGTTGCACATTGGGTTCCTGAAATGGAAAAGCATCCAAATTAATCACGTAATCCTTTCGAGCATCTAGGTTTTGTACAGAGGGAAAGCAAAAGAATGTTTTAGTGTTGGTACAGAGGGTGGCAAGTTCTTTGATCTGTAAGTTTTCTGTCTTTTTTATTGTTTAAAGTTTGAATGTAAACACGAGTCTCTAAAATGGAAAATTCCTAAATTAAATGTGCTGCCTGAAATATTTGGTTGTATATGAAAATCTTGGAGGTTGGCTGTGGATCTGTATAAAGCTTGGGTTTAGTCTTCCAGACTGGATAAAAAAGTTACTCTTTCAAGGTTACAAATCGTATTTTCTTCATTAAAGAAAATAATTGCTGTTCTTCCACTTGTCATTTCCTTTAATGTTATGCTGAAAGTTTTATGTAATGCATTCTGTATGGAAAGAAGAAAGTTACACAGGGGTATATTTATTCACACACACCTTTTTATTTTTCATATTCATACTTGTCCTTACCATCCTTTTGGAGTTTTTTCCAAGAATACAGGAATGCTGTCATCTTCAGTTTTCTAAGCTTAATACTTGAATATAAACTGAAACATGGGCAATTCTATCTGAACATAAAAAAATGCTCTTCTGTTGCAAGGGGCAGTCAAACACTGGCAGTGGTTGTCTGGAAAGGCTGTGAAGTCTCCATTCCTGAAGATACTCAAACCCCAACTGGATGTGATCCTAGAGAGCTTGCTATAGCTGAGCCTGCTTGAAGGGGTGGTTGACAGGGGTCCTTTCCAGCTTCATGTATTGGGGTGGGGGGGGGAGTAAAAAGAACAAAATAAGATACCATGTTTTATGGTTTGTTACTGCATCAAAGGTGCTAAGGGTGTTAGTTTTGGAATTATGTGAATTTCATTCTAAAAACGAGCAATTTCCAGCCCTCTGATTTACAGCTAATTGTTTCAGTCGTATCGTTAATTCCACTAAGGCACATGAGGGCTCAAATCTAGTACTTCAGCCTAGAAACTTCATTCTACAAATTGGAAGGACTTACTTTAAACAAGAAACTCAAGCACCTTGCTCCATGGTGAAACTTCTTGCAGACTGTGGGTTCTGTGCCATATTTGAAGAAGGGTGTGTACAGTTTCACAGAGATGTTTGGAATACAATTCTCACATCATTTAGGTGGGAAAAGACCTTAAGTCCAGCTCTTAACCTAACATTCCCAGGGTCCACCACTAAACCATGTACCTATTTCTGCATTTACAGCTTGCTCTATGATGCACCAAAATGAAATAGAGTTAATACCAACTGCTACTAAAATACTGGAAAAAAATTTAAAAAACCCCCAAACCCACAAACCAACAGAAGTGCATGAAAGCTTGTAACTTTTGCACTGCGTTTATATATTCTAAAATACAGAGTAAATGGTATATCCTCCTGGAGTGGCTGCTGTCTTTCAAACACGTGCTTTTCAAAGCACACACAGCTTCAGTATGGGAAAAACAAAAAGGTCAGTGTCCTCAGGTTTCAGAGCTGTGACTGCTGCTTTACACAATGCTGTTGAGTTTGTTGTTTGATAGCACTGAGCAAGTAGGGCTAAACTTGGAAGGTATATTAACAACGATTAATCCTTTTTCATGCGAATTTGTGTCTTTAGAGCTCTGGGAGAAAAGAAAAAAGCTGTGAAGTTGTCGGTGGCTTTGTTGTTGGACTTTTTTTTTTTTTTTGCAAGTTGTCACAACAAGTTTTACAGGTCAAGTTCACGGAGCCCACGCGTACGTGTGGCAGAAGTTCCTCCTTGAAGTTTCAACGGGAAGAAATTGCAAGTTGCCTTGGCTCGTTACCACCCGAATGGGCAAGCAATGATACATAATGATACATGATACCCGGCGTCATGTATCGCCAAAGGAATGGCAAGTCCATGTGCGCCTACAGGAGCGGAATATCACCGTGTTCTGCCCCGGGTGGGCGCTGGGTGAGCCCTGCCCGCCCCGCTGCGGCGCCGGGGCCGGGAAGGCGCCGCTGCCGTTTCCTGCCCG
Organism: Neodrepanis coruscans; assembly: GCA_013400695.1. Lineage (NCBI taxonomy): Eukaryota > Metazoa > Chordata > Aves > Passeriformes > Philepittidae > Neodrepanis > Neodrepanis coruscans. The sequence continues at coordinate 13,502 of VYZS01094538.1, read as the reverse complement.
GGCGGGGCGGGACCGGCGGGGCCGACCTCTGCCCGCCCCGCCCGCCTCGGCCGGAGGGGTGGAGAGTGATGGCGGGGAGAAACCCGGGCACGGAGCTGGGTAAGAGACGGCCGGTGGGGAGGGCCCGGCCCGGCTCCCCCCGTGAGAACGGCGGAGCTCCCGGGCTGGGGCCGCGCCGCCCCGGGCGTGGGCGGGGACGAGCCGGGGCGGGGGAGGTGGCGGCCCCCGGCTGACCCACCTCTGCTGGGCGGCCCCGCTGGTCTGAAAAGCCAAAATAGAAACAGACCAACGATTCCCGTAGGTCTTCCAACATATTCCCGTGTCACGTAATCGGGAGGCTGGCAAGGAGGCTGATTTTTCCTTTCGGTGCTCCGGGTTAAATACGTGTCGAGGTGTTTAAGGCTTCGACTTGAGGGGTTCCGAGCAGGGTGACAGGTCGTAGGGCAACTGGGGCTGCGGGGCTGGACAGCCCTGGTCCTGGCACAACGCTGGACTTGGTCCTCTCTTGCACACCTTTCTGGTTCTCATGGAATGATCCTCCCTCCCCTCCCCCTCTCCAGGAGATTCAAAACGCTTAATTGGTTAGTTTCTTTTTTGCAAACTTGGGACTTCACCTCTTATCATCATTCTCCTTGTTTCTTGCTTTCGGAAGAGTGATGGGGATTTTCCAGGTGGTCTCCAAGCCCAAAAGGTGGCTGTGCCGCAGGTAGGACAGAGCAGCCAAGTAAAGGTTTGTCTGCCATTCCTTGGCTGGAGCAATTGGGAGAATTTCTCCTCTTCTGCTTATTGCTGGGAAAGGAAAAAGCACTACGGCTTTCTCAGTCTCCACCTGCCAAGACACGAGTGCAGTAGTGGAATGAAATAAAGTGGTGAGACTTCGATTGTCTGCCTTTAAAGTGTGATAATGTAGTCAGTATGAGTAAGTGGACAGTTAATACAGGGGTATCACGGAAGATGGGAAACAAAGGACAGATGTTGTCGAACTGGCAGATCACAAAGTTAGCCCGAGCAGAGTTCAGGAGGTCGTGCGGCACAGGCTGAACTCCTGTCCCGAGTACAAGCATAGGCACTTTTTACAGAATTAACATGCAGTTTAAATGATTAACCTGTGGAAAAGTGAGAGTTGACTCCCTTTTCAATCACTGAAATCACAGACATGTCTCAGCTCTTAAAAGTGAGCTGTCTAATTGCTCTCTGATGTGCTTGTTTGTGGGCTGCTTGTAGGAACATGTTTCAGTTGTAGCCGTTGAACAGCATCTTTTTGCTGAAACAAACATGTTAATAAACTTCAGAGTCTGTTAGGAAAACAAAGTAGAGTAGAAACTTGCAAATGCACTCCAGTTATTTTAAACTAGGTGTGTGCTTTTCCTTTCTGTAAGTTCAATCTTGCAATTAATTGATGTTATATGTAGGGAGTCCAGAAATTTGAATGTGAAGTCATTTGTTCTTATCAAACAGTCATCCAACAAGAGGCATACACGTAAGGAAGGCACTGGCTGCTTTAAAGGGGGAACTGAATCTCCCTGCCACTTGCTGGATATTTAATATAGCACTTACCATAGTTTACTTAATGCTATACCTTAACAGGTAGCAGTACTCAAAAAGAACATGTTAAACCCTTACCTTTAGCTTTCATGATTACTAACAATACACACTGGTTCTGTGATTCAGGCACTTCAGCTTTTGAAAGTTTTGCAAGCTTGTGCCAGCACCTTTAGCAGTAATTGAAGTGATTTGCCCTGTATCTCACACAGCATTGGGTAGGATTATAGTTTCATAACAGGGACATCTAGTGGTAAAATACACTTTACCTAAAACGTATTATTTGAGTCATTTTTTGTGGCTGCTCTTTCTGTGATTGCTATGTAATTTATGCTACCATGAGAAAGCATCTATGTTTTTTTTAACAATGAGCCAAACACTTCACAAGTTATGACATGTAGTGCTTTCCCATGTGTTTGTTTTTTTGGGTTTTTTTTGTAAAATAAATACATTTTCATAGAAATTGCTAATCCTTCTCTCCTCGCCATCATTGTGTGTTTGTAGAAGAATAATAGTAAAGAATAGGTACATGTTACACTGATAAAGACTCTGGTGTGCACAGAGAGTCACTTGCCTAATACACTGATACATTTGCCATCAGAGAGTCATGTAAAGAAGCTGCATAAAGAGTATTACAGGTTTTTTATTCCAAAGGGATTGTTTATGGAGTCATTCTTGTGTATTTGGGTTCCCTAAAATACCTTCAGGGGCTGAAAGGAGTCTGTCTCTCCTGCTCTGCTCACACGGTCACTGAGATATAATAGACCAGATGTTCCACGTTTTGTCACATTTCAGAAAAATATCAGATGCAACTTTTTAATGCCACTTCACAACAAAATATTGAAACATATCACTGAGTGTCTGGTTTGTAAGTGTAACCTAGTAGCATGCACCTTTGCTTTGACTCAGGGGATGCAGACATTGGTTTTCTTTTCCCTGTGGATGCAGTTTTGAGGCAACAACTTGAGAAGTAACAGAGAAAGTAATTTACCTTGGGTAGAGGCAAAAAATGGCAAAATAGAAAGTCTAAAACCAAGCAGTATTATCTACCAGTTTTATAGTTTGTTGTACTGGTGAAAGGATAAATTGCCTGACAACCTAATTGCCTTCCATCATAAAATGCCTGGATATGTTAACAAGGGGAGAGCAGTGATGTCATTTACTTCAACTTTAGCAAGGCTTTTGACATCATCTTTTGCAATGTTTTGTATCCAAGTTGAGACATTTGAATGGCTAGATACTGAAATAGTTAAAAACGTGGTTGGATGGTTGGGCTGAGAAGGTGGTGGCCGATAGGTCGTGCTCTGCTTTGAGGCTGGTACCAAGCTGGGTATTGCAGGCATCTAGCCAGGGACTTGTCCTGTTTTACAGTCTTTTCAGTGACTTGGAAGAGGCAATGAATTGTTTGCTCATAAAGTTTGCAAATGAGACTAAATTAGCCGATCATTTAGAGGGACCCAAACTGGAAAGGGAAATGGGTCAACAGCCATCCAGCAGGGCCAGAGGCAGAGCCCTGGCTGGGAAGGACAAGTCCCAGCAGCCTCACAGGCCGGGGCTGTCCTGCCTGGGGAGCAGCTCTGCCGAAGGGGCTGGTGCCTGGAGGTGGGCACGATCTGGCAGTGCCCTGGCAGCAGGAGTGGCCAGCTGCCTCCTGCAATTCACAGGGAGAGAGGGAGCATAATCTCTGCTCGGCACTTGTTAGGGTGTGCCTGAAAGACTCTGTCCAGTTTCGTTTCTTCCCAATAGGAAAAAGAGATTGATAAACTGTCAAAACTTCAACAGAGGGACATCAGTAGGTCCAGAGCTGGAGCTTTTGCCCTGTGCGGAAATGCTGAGGGAGCTGGGCTGGTGCAGCCCAGGGAAGCAATGGCTTTGGGGGTCCTGACAGCAGCCAGCTCATCTTGCAGGGAGTGTATCTGGAAGGCAGAGCCACACTCTTCACAGCTTTGCCTGTTGAGATGAAGTAGAACAGCAGGCTTGTCTTGAGGCAGAGAAGTTCATACTGCATATAAGGAAAAAATTCTTTGTGCAGAACAGTGAAGTGGTGGGAAAGGTTGTCCAGGGAAGCTGTGCGGTCTCCATCCTTGAGGACTCTAAAACCCAGCTGGGTAGAGTCCTCAGCAGCCTGATCTGAGCTCAGTGCTGATGCTGCATTGCACAAGAGGTTGAACAAATGACCTTCAGAGACCTTCCAAACCAAATATTTCTATAATTATATGGGTTTTTTTGCCTCTTTGTGTATATGTCTGTCTGTCTGTGTATTTATATATATCTACATATATGTATGCTGAGTAATGAGTAATTAGTTACAGTTGTTTTGTAATGTTCTTGGATCTAAAAACCCCCAGATCTATCCATGTTACTTACACCCTTTAGTTGAAGGGCCAGAAATACATTCATTATGTTTCAGTTGATATTTTAATTATAGTTGGTATTTCTGAGCCATTTACATGTGAGAGCTAGCCTGTTGGTAAGTGGCTTTTAGATAATGAAGTGTTGCATCCCTTTTCAAGACAGCATAATTCTGTTCTAATATATTAATACCTATTTTAGCCTGTACTGTGGCTCTGGTTCTTCACTGTTCCTTTTTAACACCTTTTGAATCTGCTGGATAATTTTAATCAAATATGAAGGAGAGATAGATGTCTCCAGAATAAGTAAGGCACTGGGTGGAGTGACCAAATTGAGCCCTCTGTTGAGGGAAAGGTAGAAAGATCATAGGTAGACAGAAATACAGATCAGTATTTACATAAATTTTCCTTGCAACTGGCTTTTTTGGGCTTTTTGCAAGTAACATCCTGTTTTAGTACGTGGTTGTAAGGACTGTATCAGGACAGCTGGGTTATTGGAGTGAGAAGAGGTCTCAAGCCAAGGAAGAAGAGAGGGAACAACAGGGGACTTGGACCTGCGGGAAACCAAACCCCTATTGTTCAGCAGCTTGTTTTCTGAGAGAAAGCTTGTCAATGGCTTTCCAAGTGACTTGTGTGATTTCACTAATGTCACAAGATAATAGAACTGATTTCTAGTTCAGGGCTCATGCTTTGATGTCCTGCCTCCAGTATCTGAATGCTGATGTCTTGGAGACTGAACTTCTGTCGTGTAAAGAAAAAACAATCCAAAAATATGGACCTGTTGGTCCATAGCAAGTGTTGCCACAGAAAAATAACTACAGCTTCTGTCTCCACAAACCTGAGTAACCCCCAAACCTCTGAGCAGCTTATGTGTAAGAGAAAACCTGCTGTAACAGAACCTGCTCCTGAAGCCTTTTCTCCCTCTTCAGTGACTTTGCTCACCTATGCATGGCCAGCTGGGGTCAGCCTGTGTCCAGCTGAATTACCTCATTTTCCACTGAAGGCTCAGGACACAGTTTCACTTGCTTCTCCAGAAATAACAGCTTTCATCACTTCCCCTACTCATCATGTGTTCATGGTAAGAGCAGGAGCACACATGCTTTTTCTGGCACAGAGAAGGAAATAACCAGTTGGGGGGCAGCTTCTTTTGGGGACAGTGCTGCCACGAAATGCTTGTGAAAATACCGCCTCAGGCACTCTTGAGCTTTCTGTTTCACCATCTGAAGGGATGCCATCAACGTATTTTTTAAAAGCTTCTGGAAAGCTTCGTTGGTTTTATGAGGAATGTGTTAGGTACCTTTGATATTTATGTAATTATCCTAATGAAGTGGTTTTCTTTATTGTTTTCTGAGGAAATGCTTCGAGTTTTTTTTTGATTCATGTTCTTCAAAGAGAGGAGATGAATTTCCTGTTAAGAAATTGAATATGATTTTTTCAAACGTCTTCAGAGGAAAAAAAAGTAAACTTGAAGAGTGATTACAGAATATTGGCTAATTAGCTGTAGTGTAACTGCTTTAATTACTTTTATCCCTGAAGCCACATGACTCTGCAGATGACTAGCAGATGACTTATTTAAAAAAAAAAAAAAAGACGTGTTCACACTGCAAGGTTAATGAGCCTAATTAAACATAGTTTTCCTTAGCCAGATACTAAATCATAAAGCTTGGGGGAGTGAGGAAGGGGGAGAATCGAAAGGCAGTCAGTTCTATTTCAAATAATGGTTTTATTCTGATTTTTAATGCAAACCCCCTTCCCCCCCCCAAAAAAAAAAGCAAGCTGGAATTGTGAGTGGTTTTGCTGAATAGAAATACTTACATCTAAAAATTTGGTGAGACCTTACATGGCAAACTTTGAAAGTCTATTTTGAGATGATTACACTGAGACATATTTGTTTTCACTTGCCCATTGCTTTAATTAATGTAGAAATGGGTTTGATAAAAGGTCTGTGTTAGATGGAAGTCTCCATCTGCTGCTGCGTATTAACAGAACCTTTGTCCTTCCTTGCCGTGCAATTTTTATGACACCATTTTATTTCCTGTAGTAAGCTACTACTCATGTTAAGTTCCACAGAAAGGATGGAGTTCTGATTTTTGTTGATTTTTTTTTTTTAATTTCTGCCTGTGTTGTGCACATTGGTTTGAGATTCCACATTCAGAAAAGTACCTGGAGATCCCAATTCTATGCTCTGTCAAGGAAACTTGTGTCTTAGGCACAAAAATTAGACATTAGAACTTACTGAGTTGCAGTGTGTCAGCTACCTTTGTGACTAGCCTTGACTTACTGAAAACAAGGCAAAATGTGTTACACAGTGAAAAAGGCTTAAGCCCATGAATTTTATCATATTTGCAAAGAACATTTGGTCAGCTATTGCTCATCAGCTGAAATATGGAAACTTTCACAGGTGACTTTGGGCAAAGCGAAAGTAGTAACTTACTTCACTTCCACTCTTCTTCCTCGTCTTTTTTCCCACTGATTATGAATTTACTTTTTTTTCTTTCTCTTTCTCCAAATGGCATTATACTTGACTATTTCCCCTAAGCTAATCTAATGTACAGTGCTCTGTGTCCTGAAAAGATTCCTCAGACCTTCTGAGTAGCAATGCTCAAAAGTCAGGTGTGGTAGATACAACAGCTGTATGTGTATTTCTACCCAATCCAGAACAAGATGAATCAGACTGAATGAATCCCCTGCAGATAATGACTAATGAAGAGTAAACATACTCATGGAAAAAAATCTATGTTCTTTCATTTAAATTTTCATCTCGAACTTGAATTTTTCTTATCTACCAGACTGAACAGTGTCTTCATAGTCTTCCAAACTGTTCTACAGAAGGCTGAAGTTTTTATAAATTAATTTTTAGTTGGATTTCTTGGTTGTTTTTTAATAATGTAGAAAGAATAGGTTAGAGTATACTAACTGAAAGGATACTTATTAGAGAGTGAGAAGCTGAGTTCCTCATCTGAATGTTTTCCTTTGATTTTATCACGTTTTCCAGAGAGGCTGAAAGGTCACTGTGTGCTCAGTAAGGTTCAAAAATTATAGTAATAAATTGTATTATGACTAAATGATACACATAGTATGAGGATCATAACAGAGTCTGTTTCCTTCTCTTATTTATTTAGCTGTGTTTTCCTCTCTCATGGACTCTGTCAAGTATTTCCTGTAGTGGTCCTGTGGGAAGTGATGTATAGGCACTGCTGATCATGTAGGAGCCTTAACCTTAAGGCAACTGCAGGAGATGCAGAGGTTTCATGAGTTTATGTTTCAGCTATCTATGTGGTTTGAATTGACTGACAGGCAAAAAGGGGGAGAATTCTTGTTACAGTTTCTGTAGCTTCTCTCACCTACCTTCTATATGTCAGTTGAGCCTCTTGCTTTTGGGGCAGAATGGAACTAAGAAATGAATTTGAATTTTTACTAACAACTACAGAAAGGGAGTAACTATTTCAGCAGGTTGATAAGAAGACATATGGACAGATGTCTGAAGGAAATGTTGGCAAAACTGGTGTTCCAGGTAGAGACAAGCTGTTTTCACTAGTTCCTGTATCCATCTGATGAAAACTCTGCTAGAGAAAAGCAGCCTTTTCCAAAGTCATGGAATGCTTCTCCAGAGTCTGGGTTAAGGTAGTGACATTTTTCGGGGAGAGTTTCTGTTTCCGTAGCTGGCAGTGTAGGCAGAGGAGTTTGTGTCTGCCCGTGGTACAGGGTGTGGCCATGCCCAACATCCCTCCTACTGTGTGGTGCTTCGTCAAGAGCTGATCTTGTAGGACTTCTGGTGTTTGCTCCTTCTGAGTACCAAATACAGCTGGAGTGCACCACTCTCAAAACTGAAGGTGCCTGTGGCTTTGAAAGCAGAGAAAAATAACAAGAGTTTGTTGTTTGATTGGTTTGCAGCTTTGCCACACAATGAGTCTGATGCTAAATTCTTAAAGGAATCTATGAATTCCTTAGGATACCTTTGAAATGCCTTCATTGATTTACTTTTTCTGCTTTTAGCCAACATTTTGACCTTGTAGGCACCACTCATTAATATCTTGTGTGTAGTAGTAGGAAAGTGGTAGCACAGTGGCTTGCTATGCTCAGAACTAGATTTTGTTTAGCTGTTAATGCTTTTGTCCTGCATTTCCACTGAGTCATCTTTACCCTAAATTGGTTTCTCTGCAGCTTTTTGTAAGTCTAGGAAAATGAGCTTTTATTTACACAAAGTTTGGCTGGTATATTAGTTTTCTAATTTTATTGGCTATTAAAGCTATCAAGTCGATAGAAAAAAAAGAGGATAAGAGTTGTGTACAAAATTAGTGATTTTGGCTATTAGCTTTTTTTTAAGTTTTAAATCTTTTTTTTTTTTATCAGTATGCTCAAGAGAAATGCAAGTGTAATACAGTAGTAAAGAAAATTCATAGAGTAAGTAAATTCAGTAGACCAGAATTATGTCCTAGTATCTATGCCCATGTTCATATTCTGACCTTAACTGGTGATGATACTTGATAATTGATGGTGGTGATTTGCTGATGATTGGTAGTTAATGACTGTCAATGTTGTTTTCAGAGTATTTTCATGGAATACTTATATGACCAGTGTTTAGAGAAAGTATTTATGTTTTGGGTTGTGAGAGATTTTAAAGATACTCTTGATTTCTTTTTCCTGTGTACTCCCATGAGCAGCTTGTGTATATTAATATTAAAAATTACTTTTGGTTTATCATACTAAGCAGAAATTTAAAGATTTAAGAGCCTGAACCCTCAGTTCTCCTTTTGCAGTCAGTTAACCTTCATCAGTGTTCGTTAAGCAGTGTCCCATATTTGGTCCTTCTGGTTCTAGACAGTTTCACTCTTTTAGTAAATGTCAAGCACCTGCTTCTCTTTGGATCTGATTATTGTTTATGGACACTGAAACTCATTAAAATTATGAACCAGCCTCCATTCAGTGGGCACCTGGAGGAATTCACATATTGAAGATGTTCCTCTCAGCCCTCCCAGGTGCTTGGCCAGGTGAGCACTTTCCGCAGCTTCCAGGTGGGTATGTTACCCAGGAATTCAGTACTTTTGGAAACCTGTGGTTAGTCAGGCCTGAGTAGCAACTTCAGTAAAATTAGCTCCAGACAGTAACAAACTGAATGTTTTGTTATGCATGGTTTGTCTAGAGGTTTTTTGACCATCTGGGGTGCAGTTTCTGTAAACAAAGGTTCATGTGCACAAAAAAATACTGTTGTATCCTGGGACCCAGCAGATAAGCAAAGGGCTGAATAAATATTGCCATTTATTCAGAATCAAGAAGTAAATCAGCAAGCAATGCAGAAGGCTGTTTTGTGGGTGGGATTTTTTCATGCCACATGTATAATAAATTTCTTAGTCCAGGACTGGCAACATAACCTTTCTCATCAGCAGTAAGTTAATTCGGTTGTAATGGCAAACAAACCATACTGTGTGGAACACCCAGTTCATAGATCATACCCTAACAGAAGTTAATGCTATTTTGTACTGGTGATAAAGACACAAGCCTTTAAACGATATGAAAGTACAACATGCTCTTCAGAGGTTCCAAACCAAGCTACAGCTTTCTCCTGAAGTACCACACCATATATTAAAAGAACACAGAAATAGATGAGACTTTTTTCATTTCTCTCCCCAGAACTTGGCTGGATCTCAAAAGTGTATGTGAATCG